>JAUMIR010000003.1:380028255-380060318 GCA_030847615.1 Gambelia wislizenii
CCTCCTTGCTCTATTTTCCTATAGGCCACGGCCCGAGCCAAGGGAAAAGCGGCCGTTCCCCAGAGAAACTGGAAAACCCGTTTCTCCGCTTCCTTAAGCACGTTCAGGGGAGGTGGATAGACTGCGGCCAAATTCAATGCCAGAGGCATTATGTAAGTTTTTACATACACTGCCTTTTGATAAATATTCAATTTCCACGGTTTCCATTTATCAAAGTATTCTTTAATCTTATTCAACCAAAGATGCCAATTCTTTTCCCACCCAAAAGGTTTTAGAGAAAACAGTAAACCTAACATTTTATAATCCTCTAATTTCTCTGGTGTTTCATTTTCATGTCGTGTATGTCGATTCATCATTACTACCTCTGCGCGAGAAAGAAGTAAGGTATTTTCCTTTCTAGAAAATGAAAGCAAATGGCTTTTCTGCAAGTTTATCTGGGCCCCCGAAGCTTGCTCGTATCCATCAAAAACAGTCATAACTGAAGCGATCTCTTCCCGACTGTTAAGAAAGAAAGAGACGTCATCCGCGTGGGCTGCGTATTTCACCCGCTTATGGGAAGGCTCCGTGGGAAAAGACACAATTCCCCCGTTGGGAGGGCGAACCCTCAAACCTGCAATATTTTCCTCAGCCTGGATCTGGCCCAGAACGGAGTCCAGAACCAGGACGTAGAGGAGGGGGCTCAAGGGGCAGCCCTGCCTCACACCTGAATCCACCCTAATCGGCCTCCCCCTGTGCCCGTTGATCTGAGGAGTCACCTGAGCCCTCAAATACAACAACTGGACGTACCTGACAAAGCATAGGGGCAGCCCTTTCCTCGCCAACGCTTCCCACATGAACCGATGGTGGACTCGGTCAAAAGCTTTAGTCTGATCTAACAACAATATTTCCCCTTCCCACCTTCCTTTTTGGGCCAAATAAAACACTTCTCTGAACAAACATAAGGAGTCCAACATGGAACGCCCTGGAACTGCACTGGTCTGGGAGCCTAAAACAATCTTTGGAGCTAATTTTGCCAATCTGTTATTTAAAACCTTTGCCACGATTCGATAATCTACATTTGTTAATACGATAGGTCGCCAATTTTGAGGCAAAGTCAAATCCCCTTGTTTGGGAAAGAAAATCAAAATACCCTCATAAAACGAATCTGTCAAACTTTCTCTAGACAGGAGTTCATTGATGACTCGGGTCAGGGGGGGAACCAACCACCTAACAAAAGTCTTATAAAAACTCCACCCGAGTCCATCCGGACCCGGAGCGGATCTGCTCCTTCCCTGAACTATAACGTCTTGAACTTCCCGCTCCGTCACGGGAGACACCAATTCATCCCTATCCTCCTGAGTCAACCCTTGATACATCTTCTCTAATATAGTTTGAGGCACCTTATCAAAAAAACCCTCAATTTTCTCTCTGTCTATTCTTTTGGCTGCATAGAGATCCCCGTAAAAGTCCTCCATCACGCTCAACATTCCCCTCGGGTCACGCCTCACCGGATCCTGCTCGCGAGACCTTAACCCTCCCATAACCACTGAGGCTTGGGGATTTTTTGCTCTAGCCCATTCTTCAACGTCCACCAATGCTCCCTTGGTCCTAAATTCTTTATAATTTTTCTTTTTCAGTTTCTGTTTAATTTGAAAATCTCTAATGACTCCTCTAGACCACTCCAATAAGTTCTGATCTACTGGGAGCCCTTGATTTACTTTATGATGACATTTCAAAAATTGATATACTGCCAACTGATAACTCTGCAAATCCTTCCTATTAATCACATATTCATAATTTTGACAGGTCTTCTTAATCACTTTTTTTGTTCGTTCCCACCAGTTCGACAGTTCTCCAACATACAAATCCTCCAAGGTCAACATATTTGCCAAAGTGGCCGCAATCTCCTCCTTACAGGTGGCGTTACCGATCGTCTTTGGGCGAAGCCTCGACAGGGGTTTTCCTCTGGGGTAAATCTCACCCAAAACAAAGTCCATATTAAGCATGACGTGGTCCGACCATGGAGTGACCGTCAGTTGACAACTCAAGGTCTTTAATTCTACAGGGGCTCTAATCCTATCCAACCTACTCGCTCTATCTTTTTGATACCAAGTAAAATTCCCACCCTCCAATAATTTATATTTATCCATAAATGCTCCTCTACAAGGGAGAGGGAAAAAAACCAACTGATTCCTCACTTCCAAGGCTTTATCCTTCAAGCTACAATCTGAAAAAAAGCTTTCTAACAGTCTCTCCTCAGATGTTAAAACAGGTGTCTTTTTTCCAGTTTTATTTTTTTCAACATAATTTGAATAATCTGATAACTTACTTCTGTTATTAAAATCCCCTACGATCAACAAATATCTATAAGTAAAACAATACCCTTTCAAATGCCCCCAAAATTTCTTCCGTTGCGCTGCCGCTACGGGGGCATAAAGGCCACAAAGCCGAAAAGGCCTCTTTTCTTCCTTCCCATCCCTTAAAATCTCCACCAAAGTAAAATCCACAATCAACAACCTGCCGGGCAAGGCCTCCAAAACAAAATCGACCTTCAGGTCCTGTCTAGCTTTAAACAAAACCGCCACACCTGCCTGGTGTTCCTCCCCATAAGACCAAAAGGAGGGGCCTTTGGTCCACAATTTCTGCGCCTGTGAACGTTGCTGTTCATTCACCAGGTGAGTTTCCTGTAAAACCACCACGTCGTGCGGTATCGCCGCCAACAAAGGAAGGATCTCTTTTCGCCTTTCAGCCATTCTCAGGCCTCTCACGTTCCATGTGGTGATTCTAAGGGAAACCATTATTAACCTTTCTATAAAAACATCTAAACCCTAACTTATAAAAAATAAATAACAATAATATAAACAATAACATTTGTTATAACTATTTATAAAAAACCATTAATTTTCTTTCCCAAACAAAAAACGACATTAAAATTATATTTCACAATTTATTTACCTAATATAATATTAAATCACAATTTTATTGCTCCCAATTCTATATTCTTTATTTAATATCTTTCTTTCCAAAAAAAGGCTCCCAAACCACTGCAGTCCACTCTATCAAGGGCTACTCAGTCCGGCTTGGCGTCCGACATCTCTGGTTCTACCTGGCTCCTATCTACCTCCTCCGGGGAACCCGAAGGCGTAGCCTCACCAATTTGGGGTTTGGGTAAAAGGGGTAAGGAAAGAGAGGGTTTGGATGGTAAAATAGACTCCGGGAGAGGAAACAAAAGGGAGGGAGCAGGACAGGGCAGGGCACCAAAAGGACCTGGGTAAAGGGGGGGATCACATAAAGGGGGAAGAGAGGAAACTATATGAACACTGGGGGTCTCCACCACCCCACCATCAGACTGGTATGTGAAAACATCTGCTTCTTCCGGAATGACTTGTGGTGAGCTGACAAGTGCTGTATCGAGTCTATCTCCTGCCACCATTTCTGTTTCTGTCCCTCTTGGTTCAGCTGAGCCCCCCAAACTCCCAGCCGGGAGCACAGCCGCCCGTCCCTCTGTCACCAGTCCTCCCACTCCCTCACCCCCACCCTCCTCCCGGTTCGTCTCCTCCTCCCGTCCGATCACCCTATTCTTCCTTACTCCTTGTCCCCTGCGCTTTGGGCTCCTCTGACTCTTCACCAAAGGACCTTCCATCTCCTCCACCCGTCCGTCTCGTACCCCTTCCACAGCCCTCAACAATTCTGTGTCGGCAAGTTCCTCGACGACTGGTCTGATCTCCTCCTCCTCCTCTGCAAGGAGACTGAACCGATTGTGACCTCCAACCACCCCTGGCTGTAGCCTCTCCTTCCCCTGAAGGCCGGCCTCCTGTCTCCAAGTCTTTCCTCTGCGCACCACGTCCCATTCGGCATCTCCTGTTTGTCTGTCTGCCCTACGCTGTCCTTCCCCCATTACAGCCCCTGGACCATTATTTTTCTCCCCATTGTCCTGCCTTTCTGTGGGTAATAAGTCCTTTCCCCCCCTTCTCAAGGCCTCTCTCAAGACCCTCGTCTGTTCCTTGGCTTGGGCTCTTTCTTTCCCAGTCCTGGCTACTTGCTGGGCTTTCTCAAAAACTCTGTCATCTTGTTGATTGTAATACGCCTCAGGACACCAAAAATAAGTATGACCTAACTCTCCACAAAAGTTACACCTGATGCTGCTGTGACAGGCTGCTGTGGGATGGCCTCTCGTGCCACATCGTGAGCACAAGGGAGTGGTGCAAAAACGTCTCTGGTGATCGTAAGACCCGCACTGGAAACAAGCCGGAGGCTGTCCGCTGTACCTGGTGATCCCCCTGTCAGCCCCCAGGAAAAAATACTTTGGTATCTTTCCGTGTCTATATTCAGGGTCTTCGTTTTTAAACGAGACCACACACCTGTATTCTCCTGTCCAATACCCCTGCTCATCTTCCTTTTTATCAGGTCCCGTCAATACGGTAGCGTATTTGGACACCCACCTCGCGACGTCTTGGGCAGGGATGGTGGTGGTTCTGAGACTTATGGTCAAAACCTTTGTGTCGCCCCTAAACAGAGGAAGCATCTCATATTCCGCCAACAGTTCCGGACTCAAACGTCTCACCCTCTTGCAACTCATCCAAAACTCTCTATACACCCTTTCGGATGCTAAACAGACATCTATTTCCTTAGATCCCGGCAGCTGAATCACTGCCACAATATCCTCCCTCCGGGCCTCCAAAGTTTCCTTAAGGAGCCTCTTTGAAATGTATGTCCTCGATCCTTTTTCAGGATCTGACCCCAGATATCTAAAACGCACTACAAAACGTGCCCTGGGGTTCCTTACATCAGAAGCTTGGTCAAAAAACCTGTCAAGGTATTCTTCTTCATCTTCGGTCAAGCCTGAAACATTAAAAGGTCCCGTTCTAGCATCGCCACTGCCCCGTCCCGTTATATTAGCATAGGTCCTCCTTCCTTGTCTTTGCTCTTGCGTTTTGTCACCCGGCACCGCCTGGGGCAGTCCGGGAGGCAAAACCGAAGCTCCCTGCGGTGCCTTTCCATAATTATTATAGGTGGGCGTACCGACTCCCCCCCTTCCCTTCGTGCGTCTGTCTGGCGGAGGGTTTAGACTCACGTTTTCTCCTCTTATGTCCCTATTAGTATTTGAGTCCATTCCAGGCCTCGTCAAAAGCCGGCTGCTATCAGTAACATCCGTGTCTTCCAAACCCCTCTTTTGTCGCACCTCTGGCTCCGTCTCTCTCGCCCTGGTCGTCAAGAAGAGGATTCTTTGTTCTTCCTGAGAGAGAAAAACACCCAGACCGGCAGCATCTTCCATCGAGGTCTCACCAGCCCCCCCATCCTGACCCGACAGACCCTGTCCCAAACCAAAGCCATCTCCACCCACTCTAGTCACCGGGCCCAGTTCTAAATCCACCCGATCTGCCCAAGCCTGTTCCCGTCTCGGTTTCTTCTTCAGTCTGTTAGGGGCACCTTGATCAACGTCAGAACCGCTAACGTCGCTCAGCGTCCCTTTATGGCCCATATTTCCCCCACCCTCTCTTTGTGTCTTTCCCCCTTCCCGCACCATTTCCCTCCTCCCTGTCTTCTCCCTCCGATCCTCACCGGTTGCTGGGGGTGGCACCGTGGCGCTCACCCCCAGGATAGGACTCAGGGCCAAACGTCTCACAGGGCTCTTCCCGATCCGGCTCCGCTCTTCCGTCGGGTCCGTTCTCATCTGCTCGCTCATCTTCTCCCCGCCTCTCCCGGGTCTGGTTCCTGTTGCCCTTTCTTCCATCGGATCGAAACCCGACTGCTTGGCGATCATTCTTCGTTGCCGTAGGTCCGCCACAACGGTTAAAAGCCACTCCATCAAGGCTTCTCTAGACACCATGTGTGCTTTATTGTCCACCTGCGCCCAAACTAGAGGGATCTGGTTCTCTGGCGCACATTCCCAAATCCTATAAATCTCTTGAAAAGTCTTAATTAGTTGGTTCTCCATTAGCCAGTCTGGTAAAATAATGACCGATGACTTTGGTTTCCTGGCCAATAGTAATTGCTGGACAATCTCCAAGGTTAAGGTTCTGACATAGGCCACTTGCTCCGGGGAATCTGGCACCCGTAAGCCTGAAAGTACAGATTTCAACAAAGGAAAACTCTTCTCCAAAATTCCCCAAAGTTTGTCCCTGTTATACTTTTTAAAACTGGGTAGGTGTTCTTCAGATGCCGACAGGGCAATGTGAGCCACAGCATAGCCCCAGAGCTTCAAAGTATCATACCTGTCAAAGTCCTTTGGTAAAATAATATCCGTCACTTTATCCCAGCGCTTGTGCAAGCATTCTGTCCAGGCTGCTGAAATTTTTCTTTCTCGGGAAAGGATCCTATTTTTGGAAGCCTCTGAAAGCGTTCTCTCCTGATCCGTCCCTTCCTTCTCTTCCACACTTTGGAAATCTGTATCATATTGAAGGATTAAATACTCCTTTGTGACATGTTTTTCCAGGGAGAGGCCCTTGCCGCCTGCCTTCGTCTTCCTCTTAGGCCTCTCCTTCTGGGCCTTGTCTCCAGTGCCATCCTCCTCTTCTTCCTTTTCCTCCTCCTCCTCCTCACTGCTGCTCTCCGTGGAGTCTTCACTGGTAGCAAGCAGGGAAGAGACGCCTGAACACTCCACGGCACTCTCCCTTCGCGACTCTAAGGGAGGGCCTTCCAGCCTCTCTTCTTCCTTACTCTCAAAATCTATGAGGTCAGAGTGCGTAGTCCCGGCAGGCTGCCCACCGCTCGCCTCCTCCTGGGCCCCTCCAAGTTCCTGTCCTTTGCTTTGGTAAGTCTGTGCCTGCTTTTTTTTAAAAGCGACAGATGGGGATAATTCCTCTTCTGAGGCCTTATCCAGCTTCAGGGGAGAGCGATCCCTACTCGCACTCAAGCCCTCCTCCACCAATAAATTTCTACTTTGGAGCTTTTGTATCCTGTCCTCCCTAAGTTTTCTGGGTTTTAATTGCTTTTTCTCCTGTTTTGTTTGCACAACAAATTCTTTTAATAAGTATCTTTTGCATTCTTTATAAAGCTGTAAATTCTTCCTAACCTCATCACTGCTTTCATAAATGATGTCTACAATATCCAAAATATCCTGAGAGTCTTCCTGTGTTCTTTCCCCCACTGGCTTCAACAACAGGCTCCTGCCTTTCTCATTAAACTCTCGCACAAGTTCTTTAATCTCATCCATCCCTAAATATACTTTATTTTGCATTTTTCTAAAATGTGGGTTTTTCTGCACAAATTCTCTGACTTCCTTTGGCTCAGAGAGAAGACTATCTGACTCCAATTCCTTGCTGCCTTCTTCTATTATCTGGAAATACATTCCCAGTTTCTCTCTGTTTAGGATATATGTTTCCTGGGCCTGGTCAAACTGGAAAAAGTCCTGCAAAAACTCCTCCATGGTAGCCAAAGACAGAGTCTTCCCTCCCCTCCCCTCCTGGGCTGCTTCAGAAACTCCTTCAGGGTCCAACAACACACAGTCTGCTTCCTCCATTTCTGCTTGCTGAGTAGGTGTGTTTGTTGCATGGCTCCCTGTTTCCCTTTCAGGCAAAGGAGGGGGTGCTTCCACCATGGCCACACATTCTGTCTCCTGGGACCCCTCCTCTGGACCCCCAACATCCACACTGGGTCCCCCTGGCAGTGGGTCTGTGCTTCCTTTACAGCAGGCAGTTTCTCTTTCTGCCCTGCCTGCCACGCCCAGCTTCTTCAGAGCTGGTTCAGCCATTTTCTCCCCCCTCTCTTCTCTTTCCTTCTCTCCCAGGCTTCCCACTTGAACCAGTTCCTTTACTGGGGTCTTTAAGATTTCCTTCCCACTCTTACAAGGCAGCTGGGACCCCTTTTCTTTCTGGAAACTCAAGTCCAGAGTACTCACAGTTTGCTTTTCCTTGCATTTCAATGGCTGCTCCTCTTCTGTCTCTTTCACTTTCGGTTTCCCAGCCAGGGAGGCCTCCATTTTCTGCAAGGCCTCTGCAGGCTGTCTGGGGGGCTGAGTTTGATCGCCCCCAAACCCCTCAAAATCTTGGTTTTGAGGCTCCATTCTCGAACCCCCTAATGCTCGAAGGGTTCCCCTGCCCACCCCAGTCACTGGGGTCGCAGCATGTTCAGCGGGTGCAGCGCGATCCACGGTTTTGCTGCCAGCAACTGAGGAGCTGAAAAAAGCACAACCTCCTCCTTCAATGTCAGCTTTAGGGTTTAGGGTTTAGGGTTTAGGGTTTAGGGTTTAGGGTTTAGGGTTTAGGGTTTAGGGTTTAGGGTTTTAGGGTTTAGGGTTTAGGGTTTAGGGTTTAGGGTTTAGGGTTTTAGGGTTTAGGGTTTAGGGTTTAGGGTTTAGGGTTTTAGGGTTAGGGTTTTAGGGTTTAGGGTTTAGGGTTTTAGGGTTTAGGGTTTAGGGTTTTAGGGTTTTAGGGTTTAGGGTTTAGGGTTTAGGGTTTTAGGGTTTAGGGTTTAGGGTTTTAGGGTTTAGGGTTTAGGGTTTAGGGTTTAGGGTTTAGGGTTTTAGGGTTTAGGGTTTTAGGGTTTAGGGTTTTAGGGTTTTAGGGTTTAGGGTTTAGGGTTTAGGGTTTAGGGTTTAGGGTTTAGGGTTTTAGGGTTTTAGGGTTTAGGGTTTAGGGTTTAGGGTTTTAGGGTTTTAGGGTTTAGGGTTTAGGGTTTTAGGGTTTAGGGTTTAGGGTTTTAGGGTTTTAGGGTTTAGGGTTTTAGGGTTTAGGGTTTTAGGGTTTAGGGTTTAGGGTTTAGGGTTTAGGGTTTAGGGTTTTAGGGTTTAGGGTTTAGGGTTTTAGGGTTTTAGGGTTTAGGGTTTTAGGGTTTAGGGTTTTAGGGTTTAGGGTTTAGGGTTTAGGGTTTAGGGTTTAGGGTTTTAGGGTTTAGGGTTTAGGGTTTAGGGTTTTAGGGTTTTAGGGTTTAGGGTTTTAGGGTTTAGGGTTTAGGGTTTAGGGTTAGGGTTTAGGGTTTTAGGGTTTAGGGTTTAGGGTTTTAGGGTTATTAGGGTTTAGGGTTTAGGGTTTAGGGTTTTAGGGTTTTAGGGTTTAGGGTTTTAGGGTTTTAGGGTTTAGGGTTTAGGGTTTTAGGGTTTAGGGTTTTAGGGTTTAGGGTTTAGGGTTTAGGGTTTAGGGTTTTAGGGTTTAGGGTTTAGGGTTTAGGGTTTAGGGTTAGGGTTAGGGTTAGGGTTAGGGTTAGGGTTAGGGTTAGGGTTAGGGTTAGGGTTAGGGTTAGGGTTAGGGTTAGGGTTAGGGTTAGGGTTAGGGTTAGGGTTAGGGTTAGGGTTAGGGTTAGGGTTAGGGTTAGGGTTAGGGTTAGGGTTAGGGTTAGGGTTAGGGTTAGGGTTAGGGTTAGGGTTAGGGTTAGGGTTAGGGTTAGGGTTAGGGTTAGGGTTAGGGTTAGGGTTAGGGTTAGGGTTAGGGTTAGGGTTAGGGTTAGGGTTAGGGTTAGGGTTAGGGTTAGGGTTAGGGTTAGGGTTAGGGTTAGGGTTAGGGTTAGGGTTAGGGTTAGGGTTAGGGTTAGGGTTAGGGTTAGGGTTAGGGTTAGGGTTAGGGTTAGGGTTAGGGTTAGGGTTAGGGTTAGGGTTAGGGTTAGGGTTAGGGTTAGGGTTAGGGTTAGGGTTAGGGTTAGGGTTAGGGTTAGGGTTAGGGTTAGGGTTAGGGTTAGGGTTAGGGGTTAGGGTTAGGGTTAGGGTTAGGGTTAGGGTTAGGGTTAGGGTTAGGGTTAGGGTTAGGGTTAGGGTTAGGGTTAGGGTTAGGGTTAGGGTTAGGGTTAGGGTTAGGGTTAGGGTTAGGGTTAGGGTTAGGGTTAGGGTTAGGGTTAGGGTTAGGGTTAGGGTTAGGGTTAGGGTTAGGGTTAGGGTTAGGGTTAGGGTTAGGGTTAGGGTTAGGGTTAGGGTTAGGGTTAGGGTTAGGGTTAGGGTTAGGGTTAGGGTTAGGGTTAGGGTTAGGGTTAGGGTTAGGGTTAGGGTTAGGGTTAGGGTTAGGGTTAGGGTTAGGGTTAGGGTTAGGGTTAGGGTTAGGGTTAGGGTTAGGGTTAGGGTTAGGGTTAGGGTTAGGGTTAGGGTTAGGGTTAGGGTTAGGGTTAGGGTTAGGGTTAGGGTTAGGGTTAGGGTTAGGGTTAGGGTTAGGGTTAGGGTTAGGGTTAGGGTTAGGGTTAGGGTTAGGGTTAGGGTTAGGGTTAGGGTTAGGGTTAGGGTTAGGGTTAGGGTTAGGGTTAGGGTTAGGGTTAGGGTTAGGGTTAGGGTTAGGGTTAGGGTTAGGGTTAGGGTTAGGGTTAGGGTTAGGGTTAGGGTTAGGGTTAGGGTTAGGGTTAGGGTTAGGGTTAGGGTTAGGGTTAGGGTTAGGGTTAGGGTTAGGGTTAGGGTTAGGGTTAGGGTTAGGGTTAGGGTTAGGGTTAGGGTTAGGGTTAGGGTTAGGGTTAGGGTTAGGGTTAGGGTTAGGGTTAGGGTTAGGGTTAGGGTTAGGGTTAGGGTTAGGGTTAGGGTTAGGGTTAGGGTTAGGGTTAGGGTTAGGGTTAGGGTTAGGGTTAGGGTTAGGGTTAGGGTTAGGGTTAGGGTTAGGGTTAGGGTTAGGGTTAGGGTTAGGGTTAGGGTTAGGGTTAGGGTTAGGGTTAGGGTTAGGGTTAGGGTTAGGGTTAGGGTTAGGGTTAGGGTTAGGGTTAGGGTTAGGGTTAGGGTTAGGGTTAGGGTTAGGGTTAGGGTTAGGGTTAGGGTTAGGGTTAGGGTTAGGGTTAGGGTTAGGGTTAGGGTTAGGGTTAGGGTTAGGGTTAGGGTTAGGGTTAGGGTTAGGGTTAGGGTTAGGGTTAGGGTTAGGGTTAGGGTTAGGGTTAGGGTTAGGGTTAGGGTTAGGGTTAGGGTTAGGGTTAGGGTTAGGGTTAGGGTTAGGGTTAGGGTTAGGGTTAGGGTTAGGGTTAGGGTTAGGGTTAGGGTTAGGGTTAGGGTTAGGGTTAGGGTTAGGGTTAGGGTTAGGGTTAGGGTTAGGGTTAGGGTTAGGGTTAGGGTTAGGGTTAGGGTTAGGGTTAGGGTTAGGGTTAGGGTTAGGGTTAGGGTTAGGGTTAGGGTTAGGGTTAGGGTTAGGGTTAGGGTTAGGGTCAGGGTCAGGGTCAGGGTCAGGGTCAGGGTCAGGGTCAGGGTCAGGGTCAGGGTCAGGGTCAGGGTCAGGGTCAGGGTCAGGGTCAGGGTCAGGGTCAGGGTCAGGGTCAGGGTCAGGGTCAGGGTCAGGGTCAGGGTCAGGGTCAGGGTCAGGGTCAGGGTCAGGGTCAGGGTCAGGGTCAGGGTCAGGGTCAGGGTCAGGGTCAGGGTCAGGGTCAGGGTCAGGGTCAGGGTCAGGGTCAGGGTCAGGGTCAGGGTCAGGGTCAGGGTCAGGGTCAGGGTCAGGGTCAGGGTCAGGGTCAGGGTCAGGGTCAGGGTCAGGGTCAGGGTCAGGGTCAGGGTCAGGGTCAGGGTCAGGGTCAGGGTCAGGGTCAGGGTCAGGGTCAGGGTCAGGGTCAGGGTCAGGGTCAGGGTCAGGGTCAGGGTCAGGGTCAGGGTCAGGGTCAGGGTCAGGGTCAGGGTCAGGGTCAGGGTCAGGGTCAGGGTCAGGGTCAGGGTCAGGGTCAGGGTCAGGGTCAGGGTCAGGGTCAGGGTCAGGGTCAGGGTCAGGGTCAGGGTCAGGGTCAGGGTCAGGGTCAGGGTCAGGGTCAGGGTCAGGGTCAGGGTCAGGGTCAGGGTCAGGGTCAGGGTCAGGGTCAGGGTCAGGGTCAGGGTCAGGGTCAGGGTCAGGGTCAGGGTCAGGGTCAGGGTCAGGGTCAGGGTCAGGGTCAGGGTCAGGGTCAGGGTCAGGGTCAGGGTCAGGGTCAGGGTCAGGGTCAGGGTCAGGGTCAGGGTCAGGGTCAGGGTCAGGGTCAGGGTCAGGGTCAGGGTCAGGGTCAGGGTCAGGGTCAGGGTCAGGGTCAGGGTCAGGGTCAGGGTCAGGGTCAGGGTCAGGGTCAGGGTCAGGGTCAGGGTCAGGGTCAGGGTCAGGGTCAGGGTCAGGGTCAGGGTCAGGGTCAGGGTCAGGGTCAGGGTCAGGGTCAGGGTCAGGGTCAGGGTCAGGGTCAGGGTCAGGGTCAGGGTCAGGGTCAGGGTCAGGGTCAGGGTCAGGGTCAGGGTCAGGGTCAGGGTCAGGGTCAGGGTCAGGGTCAGGGTCAGGGTCAGGGTCAGGGTCAGGGTCAGGGTCAGGGTTAGGGTTAGGGTTAGGGTTAGGGTTAGGGTTAGGGTTAGGGTTAGGGTTAGGGTTAGGGTTAGGGTTAGGGTTAGGGTTAGGGTTAGGGTTAGGGTTAGGGTTAGGGTTAGGGTTAGGGTTAGGGTTAGGGTTAGGGTTAGGGTTAGGGTTAGGGTTAGGGTTAGGGTTAGGGTTAGGGTTAGGGTTAGGGTTAGGGTTAGGGTTAGGGTTAGGGTTAGGGTTAGGGTTAGGGTTAGGGTTAGGGTTAGGGTTAGGGTTAGGGTTAGGGTTAGGGTTAGGGTTAGGGTTAGGGTTAGGGTTAGGGTTAGGGTTAGGGTTAGGGTTAGGGTTAGGGTTAGGGTTAGGGTTAGGGTTAGGGTTAGGGTTAGGGTTAGGGTTAGGGTTAGGGTTAGGGTTAGGGTTAGGGTTAGGGTTAGGGTTAGGGTTAGGGTTAGGGTTAGGGTTAGGGTTAGGGTTAGGGTTAGGGTTAGGGTTAGGGTTAGGGTTAGGGTTAGGGTTAGGGTTAGGGTTAGGGTTAGGGTTAGGGTTAGGGTTAGGGTTAGGGTTAGGGTTAGGGTTAGGGTTAGGGTTAGGGTTAGGGTTAGGGTTAGGGTTAGGGTTAGGGTTAGGGTTAGGGTTAGGGTTAGGGTTAGGGTTAGGGTTAGGGTTAGGGTTAGGGTTAGGGTTAGGGTTAGGGTTAGGGTTAGGGTTAGGGTTAGGGTTAGGGTTAGGGTTAGGGTTAGGGTTAGGGTTAGGGTTAGGGTTAGGGTTAGGGTTAGGGTTAGGGTTAGGGTTAGGGTTAGGGTTAGGGTTAGGGTTAGGGTTAGGGTTAGGGTTAGGGTTAGGGTTAGGGTTAGGGTTAGGGTTAGGGTTAGGGTTAGGGTTAGGGTTAGGGTTAGGGTTAGGGTTAGGGTTAGGGTTAGGGTTAGGGTTAGGGTTAGGGTTAGGGTTAGGGTTAGGGTTAGGGTTAGGGTTAGGGTTAGGGTTAGGGTTAGGGTTAGGGTTAGGGTTAGGGTTAGGGTTAGGGTTAGGGTTAGGGTTAGGGTTAGGGTTAGGGTTAGGGTTAGGGTTAGGGTTAGGGTTAGGGTTAGGGTTAGGGTTAGGGTTAGGGTTAGGGTTAGGGTTAGGGTTAGGGTTAGGGTTAGGGTTAGGGTTAGGGTTAGGGTTAGGGTTAGGGTTAGGGTTAGGGTTAGGGTTAGGGTTAGGGTTAGGGTTAGGGTTAGGGTTAGGGTTAGGGTTAGGGTTAGGGTTAGGGTTAGGGTTAGGGTTAGGGTTAGGGTTAGGGTTAGGGTTAGGGTTAGGGTTAGGGTTAGGGTTAGGGTTAGGGTTAGGGTTAGGGTTAGGGTTAGGGTTAGGGTTAGGGTTAGGGTTAGGGTTAGGGTTAGGGTTAGGGTTAGGGTTAGGGTTAGGGTTAGGGTTAGGGTTAGGGTTAGGGTTAGGGTTAGGGTTAGGGTTAGGGTTAGGGTTAGGGTTAGGGTTAGGGTTAGGGTTAGGGTTAGGGTTAGGGTTAGGGTTAGGGTTAGGGTTAGGGTTAGGGTTAGGGTTAGGGTTAGGGTTAGGGTTAGGGTTAGGGTTAGGGTTAGGGTTAGGGTTAGGGTTAGGGTTAGGGTTAGGGTTAGGGTTAGGGTTAGGGTTAGGGTTAGGGTTAGGGTTAGGGTTAGGGTTAGGGTTAGGGTTAGGGTTAGGGTTAGGGTTAGGGTTAGGGTTAGGGTTAGGGTTAGGGTTAGGGTTAGGGTTAGGGTTAGGGTTAGGGTTAGGGTTAGGGTTAGGGTTAGGGTTAGGGTTAGGGTTAGGGTTAGGGTTAGGGTTAGGGTTAGGGTTAGGGTTAGGGTTAGGGTTAGGGTTAGGGTTAGGGTTAGGGTTAGGGTTAGGGTTAGGGTTAGGGTTAGGGTTAGGGTTAGGGTTAGGGTTAGGGTTAGGGTTAGGGTTAGGGTTAGGGTTAGGGTTAGGGTTAGGGTTAGGGTTAGGGTTAGGGTTAGGGTTAGGGTTAGGGTTAGGGTTAGGGTTAGGGTTAGGGTTAGGGTTAGGGTTAGGGTTAGGGTTAGGGTTAGGGTTAGGGTTAGGGTTAGGGTTAGGGTTAGGGTTAGGGTTAGGGTTAGGGTTAGGGTTAGGGTTAGGGTTAGGGTTAGGGTTAGGGTTAGGGTTAGGGTTAGGGTTAGGGTTAGGGTTAGGGTTAGGGTTAGGGTTAGGGTTAGGGTTAGGGTTAGGGTTAGGGTTAGGGTTAGGGTTAGGGTTAGGGTTAGGGTTAGGGTTAGGGTTAGGGTTAGGGTTAGGGTTAGGGTTAGGGTTAGGGTTAGGGTTAGGGTTAGGGTTAGGGTTAGGGTTAGGGTTAGGGTTAGGGTTAGGGTTAGGGTTAGGGTTAGGGTTAGGGTTAGGGTTAGGGTTAGGGTTAGGGTTAGGGTTAGGGTTAGGGTTAGGGTTAGGGTTAGGGTTAGGGTTAGGGTTAGGGTTAGGGTTAGGGTTAGGGTTAGGGTTAGGGTTAGGGTTAGGGTTAGGGTTAGGGTTAGGGTTAGGGTTAGGGTTAGGGTTAGGGTTAGGGTTAGGGTTAGGGTTAGGGTTAGGGTTAGGGTTAGGGTTAGGGTTAGGGTTAGGGTTAGGGTTAGGGTTAGGGTTAGGGTTAGGGTTAGGGTTAGGGTTAGGGTTAGGGTTAGGGTTAGGGTTAGGGTTAGGGTTAGGGTTAGGGTTAGGGTTAGGGTTAGGGTTAGGGTTAGGGTTAGGGTTAGGGTTAGGGTTAGGGTTAGGGTTAGGGTTAGGGTTAGGGTTAGGGTTAGGGTTAGGGTTAGGGTTAGGGTTAGGGTTAGGGTTAGGGTTAGGGTTAGGGTTAGGGTTAGGGTTAGGGTTAGGGTTAGGGTTAGGGTTAGGGTTAGGGTTAGGGTTAGGGTTAGGGTTAGGGTTAGGGTTAGGGTTAGGGTTAGGGTTAGGGTTAGGGTTAGGGTTAGGGTTAGGGTTAGGGTTAGGGTTAGGGTTAGGGTTAGGGTTAGGGTTAGGGTTAGGGTTAGGGTTAGGGTTAGGGTTAGGGTTAGGGTTAGGGTTAGGGTTAGGGTTAGGGTTAGGGTTAGGGTTAGGGTTAGGGTTAGGGTTAGGGTTAGGGTTAGGGTTAGGGTTAGGGTTAGGGTTAGGGTTAGGGTTAGGGTTAGGGTTAGGGTTAGGGTTAGGGTTAGGGTTAGGGTTAGGGTTAGGGTTAGGGTTAGGGTTAGGGTTAGGGTTAGGGTTAGGGTTAGGGTTAGGGTTAGGGTTAGGGTTAGGGTTAGGGTTAGGGTTAGGGTTAGGGTTAGGGTTAGGGTTAGGGTTAGGGTTAGGGTTAGGGTTAGGGTTAGGGTTAGGGTTAGGGTTAGGGTTAGGGTTAGGGTTAGGGTTAGGGTTAGGGTTAGGGTTAGGGTTAGGGTTAGGGTTAGGGTTAGGGTTAGGGTTAGGGTTAGGGTTAGGGTTAGGGTTAGGGTTAGGGTTAGGGTTAGGGTTAGGGTTAGGGTTAGGGTTAGGGTTAGGGTTAGGGTTAGGGTTAGGGTTAGGGTTAGGGTTAGGGTTAGGGTTAGGGTTAGGGTTAGGGTTAGGGTTAGGGTTAGGGTTAGGGTTAGGGTTAGGGTTAGGGTTAGGGTTAGGGTTAGGGTTAGGGTTAGGGTTAGGGTTAGGGTTAGGGTTAGGGTTAGGGTTAGGGTTAGGGTTAGGGTTAGGGTTAGGGTTAGGGTTAGGGTTAGGGTTAGGGTTAGGGTTAGGGTTAGGGTTAGGGTTAGGGTTAGGGTTAGGGTTAGGGTTAGGGTTAGGGTTAGGGTTAGGGTTAGGGTTAGGGTTAGGGTTAGGGTTAGGGTTAGGGTTAGGGTTAGGGTTAGGGTTAGGGTTAGGGTTAGGGTTAGGGTTAGGGTTAGGGTTAGGGTTAGGGTTAGGGTTAGGGTTAGGGTTAGGGTTAGGGTTAGGGTTAGGGTTAGGGTTAGGGTTAGGGTTAGGGTTAGGGTTAGGGTTAGGGTTAGGGTTAGGGTTAGGGTTAGGGTTAGGGTTAGGGTTAGGGTTAGGGTTAGGGTTAGGGTTAGGGTTAGGGTTAGGGTTAGGGTTAGGGTTAGGGTTAGGGTTAGGGTTAGGGTTAGGGTTAGGGTTAGGGTTAGGGTTAGGGTTAGGGTTAGGGTTAGGGTTAGGGTTAGGGTTAGGGTTAGGGTTAGGGTTAGGGTTAGGGTTAGGGTTAGGGTTAGGGTTAGGGTTAGGGTTAGGGTTAGGGTTAGGGTTAGGGTTAGGGTTAGGGTTAGGGTTAGGGTTAGGGTTAGGGTTAGGGTTAGGGTTAGGGTTAGGGTTAGGGTTAGGGTTAGGGTTAGGGTTAGGGTTAGGGTTAGGGTTAGGGTTAGGGTTAGGGTTAGGGTTAGGGTTAGGGTTAGGGTTAGGGTTAGGGTTAGGGTTAGGGTTAGGGTTAGGGTTAGGGTTAGGGTTAGGGTTAGGGTTAGGGTTAGGGTTAGGGTTAGGGTTAGGGTTAGGGTTAGGGTTAGGGTTAGGGTTAGGGTTAGGGTTAGGGTTAGGGTTAGGGTTAGGGTTAGGGTTAGGGTTAGGGTTAGGGTTAGGGTTAGGGTTAGGGTTAGGGTTAGGGTTAGGGTTAGGGTTAGGGTTAGGGTTAGGGTTAGGGTTAGGGTTAGGGTTAGGGTTAGGGTTAGGGTTAGGGTTAGGGTTAGGGTTAGGGTTAGGGTTAGGGTTAGGGTTAGGGTTAGGGTTAGGGTTAGGGTTAGGGTTAGGGTTAGGGTTAGGGTTAGGGTTAGGGTTAGGGTTAGGGTTAGGGTTAGGGTTAGGGTTAGGGTTAGGGTTAGGGTTAGGGTTAGGGTTAGGGTTAGGGTTAGGGTTAGGGTTAGGGTTAGGGTTAGGGTTAGGGTTAGGGTTAGGGTTAGGGTTAGGGTTAGGGTTAGGGTTAGGGTTAGGGTTAGGGTTAGGGTTAGGGTTAGGGTTAGGGTTAGGGTTAGGGTTAGGGTTAGGGTTAGGGTTAGGGTTAGGGTTAGGGTTAGGGTTAGGGTTAGGGTTAGGGTTAGGGTTAGGGTTAGGGTTAGGGTTAGGGTTAGGGTTAGGGTTAGGGTTAGGGTTAGGGTTAGGGTTAGGGTTAGGGTTAGGGTTAGGGTTAGGGTTAGGGTTAGGGTTAGGGTTAGGGTTAGGGTTAGGGTTAGGGTTAGGGTTAGGGTTAGGGTTAGGGTTAGGGTTAGGGTTAGGGTTAGGGTTAGGGTTAGGGTTAGGGTTAGGGTTAGGGTTAGGGTTAGGGTTAGGGTTAGGGTTAGGGTTAGGGTTAGGGTTAGGGTTAGGGTTAGGGTTAGGGTTAGGGTTAGGGTTAGGGTTAGGGTTAGGGTTAGGGTTAGGGTTAGGGTTAGGGTTAGGGTTAGGGTTAGGGTTAGGGTTAGGGTTAGGGTTAGGGTTAGGGTTAGGGTTAGGGTTAGGGTTAGGGTTAGGGTTAGGGTTAGGGTTAGGGTTAGGGTTAGGGTTAGGGTTAGGGTTAGGGTTAGGGTTAGGGTTAGGGTTAGGGTTAGGGTTAGGGTTAGGGTTAGGGTTAGGGTTAGGGTTAGGGTTAGGGTTAGGGTTAGGGTTAGGGTTAGGGTTAGGGTTAGGGTTAGGGTTAGGGTTAGGGTTAGGGTTAGGGTTAGGGTTAGGGTTAGGGTTAGGGTTAGGGTTAGGGTTAGGGTTAGGGTTAGGGTTAGGGTTAGGGTTAGGGTTAGGGTTAGGGTTAGGGTTAGGGTTAGGGTTAGGGTTAGGGTTAGGGTTAGGGTTAGGGTTAGGGTTAGGGTTAGGGTTAGGGTTAGGGTTAGGGTTAGGGTTAGGGTTAGGGTTAGGGTTAGGGTTAGGGTTAGGGTTAGGGTTAGGGTTAGGGTTAGGGTTAGGGTTAGGGTTAGGGTTAGGGTTAGGGTTAGGGTTGGGTTAGGGTTAGGGTTAGGGTTAGGGTTAGGGTTAGGGTTAGGGTTAGGGTTAGGGTTAGGGTTAGGGTTAGGGTTAGGGTTAGGGTTAGGGTTAGGGTTAGGGTTAGGGTTAGGGTTAGGGTTAGGGTTAGGGTTAGGGTTAGGGTTAGGGTTAGGGTTAGGGTTAGGGTTAGGGTTAGGGTTAGGGTTAGGGTTAGGGTTAGGGTTAGGGTTAGGGTTAGGGTTAGGGTTAGGGTTAGGGTTAGGGTTAGGGTTAGGGTTAGGGTTAGGGTTAGGGTTAGGGTTAGGGTTAGGGTTAGGGTTAGGGTTAGGGTTAGGGTTAGGGTTAGGGTTAGGGTTAGGGTTAGGGTTAGGGTTAGGGTTAGGGTTAGGGTTAGGGTTAGGGTTAGGGTTAGGGTTAGGGTTAGGGTTAGGGTTAGGGTTAGGGTTAGGGTTAGGGTTAGGGTTAGGGTTAGGGTTAGGGTTAGGGTTAGGGTTAGGGTTAGGGTTAGGGTTAGGGTTAGGGTTAGGGTTAGGGTTAGGGTTAGGGTTAGGGTTAGGGTTAGGGTTAGGGTTAGGGTTAGGGTTAGGGTTAGGGTTAGGGTTAGGGTTAGGGTTAGGGTTAGGGTTAGGGTTAGGGTTAGGGTTAGGGTTAGGGTTAGGGTTAGGGTTAGGGTTAGGGTTAGGGTTAGGGTTAGGGTTAGGGTTAGGGTTAGGGTTAGGGTTAGGGTTAGGGTTAGGGTTAGGGTTAGGGTTAGGGTTAGGGTTAGGGTTAGGGTTAGGGTTAGGGTTAGGGTTAGGGTTAGGGTTAGGGTTAGGGTTAGGGTTAGGGTTAGGGTTAGGGTTAGGGTTAGGGTTAGGGTTAGGGTTAGGGTTAGGGTTAGGGTTAGGGTTAGGGTTAGGGTTAGGGTTAGGGTTAGGGTTAGGGTTAGGGTTAGGGTTAGGGTTAGGGTTAGGGTTAGGGTTAGGGTTAGGGTTAGGGTTAGGGTTAGGGTTAGGGTTAGGGTTAGGGTTAGGGTTAGGGTTAGGGTTAGGGTTAGGGTTAGGGTTAGGGTTAGGGTTAGGGTTAGGGTTAGGGTTAGGGTTAGGGTTAGGGTTAGGGTTAGGGTTAGGGTTAGGGTTAGGGTTAGGGTTAGGGTTAGGGTTAGGGTTAGGGTTAGGGTTAGGGTTAGGGTTAGGGTTAGGGTTAGGGTTAGGGTTAGGGTTAGGGTTAGGGTTAGGGTTAGGGTTAGGGTTAGGGTTAGGGTTAGGGTTAGGGTTAGGGTTAGGGTTAGGGTTAGGGTTAGGGTTAGGGTTAGGGTTAGGGTTAGGGTTAGGGTTAGGGTTAGGGTTAGGGTTAGGGTTAGGGTTAGGGTTAGGGTTAGGGTTAGGGTTAGGGTTAGGGTTAGGGTTAGGGTTAGGGTTAGGGTTAGGGTTAGGGTTAGGGTTAGGGTTAGGGTTAGGGTTAGGGTTAGGGTTAGGGTTAGGGTTAGGGTTAGGGTTAGGGTTAGGGTTAGGGTTAGGGTTAGGGTTAGGGTTAGGGTTAGGGTTAGGGTTAGGGTTAGGGTTAGGGTTAGGGTTAGGGTTAGGGTTAGGGTTAGGGTTAGGGTTAGGGTTAGGGTTAGGGTTAGGGTTAGGGTTAGGGTTAGGGTTAGGGTTAGGGTTAGGGTTAGGGTTAGGGTTAGGGTTAGGGTTAGGGTTAGGGTTAGGGTTAGGGTTAGGGTTAGGGTTAGGGTTAGGGTTAGGGTTAGGGTTAGGGTTAGGGTTAGGGTTAGGGTTAGGGTTAGGGTTAGGGTTAGGGTTAGGGTTAGGGTTAGGGTTAGGGTTAGGGTTAGGGTTAGGGTTAGGGTTAGGGTTAGGGTTAGGGTTAGGGTTAGGGTTAGGGGTTAGGGTTAGGGTTAGGGTTAGGGTTAGGGTTAGGGTTAGGGTTAGGGTTAGGGTTAGGGTTAGGGTTAGGGTTAGGGTTAGGGTTAGGGTTAGGGTTAGGGTTAGGGTTAGGGTTAGGGTTAGGGTTAGGGTTAGGGTTAGGGTTAGGGTTAGGGTTAGGGTTAGGGTTAGGGTTAGGGTTAGGGTTAGGGTTAGGGTTAGGGTTAGGGTTAGGGTTAGGGTTAGGGTTAGGGTTAGGGTTAGGGTTAGGGTTAGGGTTAGGGTTAGGGTTAGGGTTAGGGTTAGGGTTAGGGTTAGGGTTAGGGTTAGGGTTAGGGTTAGGGTTAGGGTTAGGGTTGGGTTAGGGTTAGGTTGGGTTAGGGTTAGGGTTAGGGTTAGGGTTAGGGTTAGGGTTAGGGTTAGGGTTAGGGTTAGGGTTAGGGTTAGGGTTAGGGTTAGGGTTAGGGTTAGGGTTAGGGTTAGGGTTAGGGTTAGGGTTAGGGTTAGGGTTAGGGTTAGGGTTAGGGTTAGGGTTAGGGTTAGGGTTAGGGTTAGGGTTAGGGTTAGGGTTAGGGTTAGGGTTAGGGTTAGGGTTAGGGTTAGGGTTAGGGTTAGGGTTAGGGTTAGGGTTAGGGTTAGGGTTAGGGTTAGGGTTAGGGTTAGGGTTAGGGTTAGGGTTAGGGTTAGGGTTAGGGTTAGGGTTAGGGTTAGGGTTAGGGTTAGGGTTAGGGTTAGGGTTAGGGTTAGGGTTAGGGTTAGGGTTAGGGTTAGGGTTAGGGTTAGGGTTAGGGTTAGGGTTAGGGTTAGGGTTAGGGTTAGGGTTAGGGTTAGGGTTAGGGTTAGGGTTAGGGTTAGGGTTAGGGTTAGGGTTAGGGTTAGGGTTAGGGTTAGGGTTAGGGTTAGGGTTAGGGTTAGGGTTAGGGTTAGGGTTAGGGTTAGGGTTAGGGTTAGGGTTAGGGTTAGGGTTAGGGTTAGGGTTAGGGTTAGGGTTAGGGTTAGGGTTAGGGTTAGGGTTAGGGTTAGGGTTAGGGTTAGGGTTAGGGTTAGGGTTAGGGTTAGGGTTAGGGTTAGGGTTAGGGTTAGGGTTAGGGTTAGGGTTAGGGTTAGGGTTAGGGTTAGGGTTAGGGTTAGGGTTAGGGTTAGGGTTAGGGTTAGGGTTAGGGTTAGGGTTAGGGTTAGGGTTAGGGTTAGGGTTAGGGTTAGGGTTAGGGTTAGGGTTAGGGTTAGGGTTAGGGTTAGGGTTAGGGTTAGGGTTAGGGTTAGGGTTAGGGTTAGGGTTAGGGTTAGGGTTAGGGTTAGGGTTAGGGTTAGGGTTAGGGTTAGGGTTAGGGTTAGGGTTAGGGTTAGGGTTAGGGTTAGGGTTAGGGTTAGGGTTAGGGTTAGGGTTAGGGTTAGGGTTAGGGTTAGGGTTAGGGTTAGGGTTAGGGTTAGGGTTAGGGTTAGGGTTAGGGTTAGGGTTAGGGTTAGGGTTAGGGTTAGGGTTAGGGTTAGGGTTAGGGTTAGGGTTAGGGTTAGGGTTAGGGTTAGGGTTAGGGTTAGGGTTAGGGTTAGGGTTAGGGTTAGGGTTAGGGTTAGGGTTAGGGTTAGGGTTAGGGTTAGGGTTAGGGTTAGGGTTAGGGTTAGGGTTAGGGTTAGGGTTAGGGTTAGGGTTAGGGTTAGGGTTAGGGTTAGGGTTAGGGTTAGGGTTAGGGTTAGGGTTAGGGTTAGGGTTAGGGTTAGGGTTAGGGTTAGGGTTAGGGTTAGGGTTAGGGTTAGGGTTAGGGTTAGGGTTAGGGTTAGGGTTAGGGTTAGGGTTAGGGTTAGGGTTAGGGTTAGGGTTAGGGTTAGGGTTAGGGTTAGGGTTAGGGTTAGGGTTAGGGTTAGGGTTAGGGTTAGGGTTAGGGTTAGGGTTAGGGTTAGGGTTAGGGTTAGGGTTAGGGTTAGGGTTAGGGTTAGGGTTAGGGTTAGGGTTAGGGTTAGGGTTAGGGTTAGGGTTAGGGTTAGGGTTAGGGTTAGGGTTAGGGTTAGGGTTAGGGTTAGGGTTAGGGTTAGGGTTAGGGTTAGGGTTAGGGTTAGGGTTAGGGTTAGGGTTAGGGTTAGGGTTAGGGTTAGGGTTAGGGTTAGGGTTAGGGTTAGGGTTAGGGTTAGGGTTAGGGTTAGGGTTAGGGTTAGGGTTAGGGTTAGGGTTAGGGTTAGGGTTAGGGTTAGGGTTAGGGTTAGGGTTAGGGTTAGGGTTAGGGTTAGGGTTAGGGTTAGGGTTAGGGTTAGGGTTAGGGTTAGGGTTAGGGTTAGGGTTAGGGTTAGGGTTAGGGTTAGGGTTAGGGTTAGGGTTAGGGTTAGGGTTAGGGTTAGGGTTAGGGTTAGGGTTAGGGTTAGGGTTAGGGTTAGGGTTAGGGTTAGGGTTAGGGTTAGGGTTAGGGTTAGGGTTAGGGTTAGGGTTAGGGTTAGGGTTAGGGTTAGGGTTAGGGTTAGGGTTAGGGTTAGGGTTAGGGTTAGGGTTAGGGTTAGGGTTAGGGTTAGGGTTAGGGTTAGGGTTAGGGTTAGGGTTAGGGTTAGGGTTAGGGTTAGGGTTAGGGTTAGGGTTAGGGTTAGGGTTAGGGTTAGGGTTAGGGTTAGGGTTAGGGTTAGGGTTAGGGTTAGGGTTAGGGTTAGGGTTAGGGTTAGGGTTAGGGTTAGGGTTAGGGTTAGGGTTAGGGTTAGGGTTAGGGTTAGGGTTAGGGTTAGGGTTAGGGTTAGGGTTAGGGTTAGGGTTAGGGTTAGGGTTAGGGTTAGGGTTAGGGTTAGGGTTAGGGTTAGGGTTAGGGTTAGGGTTAGGGTTAGGGTTAGGGTTAGGGTTAGGGTTAGGGTTAGGGTTAGGGTTAGGGTTAGGGTTAGGGTTAGGGTTAGGGTTAGGGTTAGGGTTAGGGTTAGGGTTAGGGTTAGGGTTAGGGTTAGGGTTAGGGTTAGGGTTAGGGTTAGGGTTAGGGTTAGGGTTAGGGTTAGGGTTAGGGTTAGGGTTAGGGTTAGGGTTAGGGTTAGGGTTAGGGTTAGGGTTAGGGTTAGGGTTAGGGTTAGGGTTAGGGTTAGGGTTAGGGTTAGGGTTAGGGTTAGGGTTAGGGTTAGGGTTAGGGTTAGGGTTAGGGTTAGGGTTAGGGTTAGGGTTAGGGTTAGGGTTAGGGTTAGGGTTAGGGTTAGGGTTAGGGTTAGGGTTAGGGTTAGGGTTAGGGTTAGGGTTAGGGTTAGGGTTAGGGTTAGGGTTAGGGTTAGGGTTAGGGTTAGGGTTAGGGTTAGGGTTAGGGTTAGGGTTAGGGTTAGGGTTAGGGTTAGGGTTAGGGTTAGGGTTAGGGTTAGGGTTAGGGTTAGGGTTAGGGTTAGGGTTAGGGTTAGGGTTAGGGTTAGGGTTAGGGTTAGGGTTAGGGTTAGGGTTAGGGTTAGGGTTAGGGTTAGGGTTAGGGTTAGGGTTAGGGTTAGGGTTAGGGTTAGGGTTAGGGTTAGGGTTAGGGTTAGGGTTAGGGTTAGGGTTAGGGTTAGGGTTAGGGTTAGGGTTAGGGTTAGGGTTAGGGTTAGGGTTAGGGTTAGGGTTAGGGTTAGGGTTAGGGTTAGGGTTAGGGTTAGGGTTAGGGTTAGGGTTAGGGTTAGGGTTAGGGTTAGGGTTAGGGTTAGGGTTAGGGTTAGGGTTAGGGTTAGGGTTAGGGTTAGGGTTAGGGTTAGGGTTAGGGTTAGGGTTAGGGTTAGGGTTAGGGTTAGGGTTAGGGTTAGGGTTAGGGTTAGGGTTAGGGTTAGGGTTAGGGTTAGGGTTAGGGTTAGGGTTAGGGTTAGGGTTAGGGTTAGGGTTAGGGTTAGGGTTAGGGTTAGGGTTAGGGTTAGGGTTAGGGTTAGGGTTAGGGTTAGGGTTAGGGTTAGGGTTAGGGTTAGGGTTAGGGTTAGGGTTAGGGTTAGGGTTAGGGTTAGGGTTAGGGTTAGGGTTAGGGTTAGGGTTAGGGTTAGGGTTAGGGTTAGGGTTAGGGTTAGGGTTAGGGTTAGGGTTAGGGTTAGGGTTAGGGTTAGGGTTAGGGTTAGGGTTAGGGTTAGGGTTAGGGTTAGGGTTAGGGTTAGGGTTAGGGTTAGGGTTAGGGTTAGGGTTAGGGTTAGGGTTAGGGTTAGGGTTAGGGTTAGGGTTAGGGTTAGGGTTAGGGTTAGGGTTAGGGTTAGGGTTAGGGTTAGGGTTAGGGTTAGGGTTAGGGTTAGGGTTAGGGTTAGGGTTAGGGTTAGGGTTAGGGTTAGGGTTAGGGTTAGGGTTAGGGTTAGGGTTAGGGTTAGGGTTAGGGTTAGGGTTAGGGTTAGGGTTAGGGTTAGGGTTAGGGTTAGGGTTAGGGTTAGGGTTAGGGTTAGGGTTAGGGTTAGGGTTAGGGTTAGGGTTAGGGTTAGGGTTAGGGTTAGGGTTAGGGTTAGGGTTAGGGTTAGGGTTAGGGTTAGGGTTAGGGTTAGGGTTAGGGTTAGGGTTAGGGTTAGGGTTAGGGTTAGGGTTAGGGTTAGGGTTAGGGTTAGGGTTAGGGTTAGGGTTAGGGTTAGGGTTAGGGTTAGGGTTAGGGTTAGGGTTAGGGTTAGGGTTAGGGTTAGGGTTAGGGTTAGGGTTAGGGTTAGGGTTAGGGTTAGGGTTAGGGTTAGGGTTAGGGTTAGGGTTAGGGTTAGGGTTAGGGTTAGGGTTAGGGTTAGGGTTAGGGTTAGGGTTAGGGTTAGGGTTAGGGTTAGGGTTAGGGTTAGGGTTAGGGTTAGGGTTAGGGTTAGGGTTAGGGTTAGGGTTAGGGTTAGGGTTAGGGTTAGGGTTAGGGTTAGGGTTAGGGTTAGGGTTAGGGTTAGGGTTAGGGTTAGGGTTAGGGTTAGGGTTAGGGTTAGGGTTAGGGTTAGGGTTAGGGTTAGGGTTAGGGTTAGGGTTAGGGTTAGGGTTAGGGTTAGGGTTAGGGTTAGGGTTAGGGTTAGGGTTAGGGTTAGGGTTAGGGTTAGGGTTAGGGTTAGGGTTAGGGTTAGGGTTAGGGTTAGGGTTAGGGTTAGGGTTAGGGTTAGGGTTAGGGTTAGGGTTAGGGTTAGGGTTAGGGTTAGGGTTAGGGTTAGGGTTAGGGTTAGGGTTAGGGTTAGGGTTAGGGTTAGGGTTAGGGTTAGGGTTAGGGTTAGGGTTAGGGTTAGGGTTAGGGTTAGGGTTAGGGTTAGGGTTAGGGTTAGGGTTAGGGTTAGGGTTAGGGTTAGGGTTAGGGTTAGGGTTAGGGTTAGGGTTAGGGTTAGGGTTAGGGTTAGGGTTAGGGTTAGGGTTAGGGTTAGGGTTAGGGTTAGGGTTAGGGTTAGGGTTAGGGTTAGGGTTAGGGTTAGGGTTAGGGTTAGGGTTAGGGTTAGGGTTAGGGTTAGGGTTAGGGTTAGGGTTAGGGTTAGGGTTAGGGTTAGGGTTAGGGTTAGGGTTAGGGTTAGGGTTAGGGTTAGGGTTAGGGTTAGGGTTAGGGTTAGGGTTAGGGTTAGGGTTAGGGTTAGGGTTAGGGTTAGGGTTAGGGTTAGGGTTAGGGTTAGGGTTAGGGTTAGGGTTAGGGTTAGGGTTAGGGTTAGGGTTAGGGTTAGGGTTAGGGTTAGGGTTAGGGTTAGGGTTAGGGTTAGGGTTAGGGTTAGGGTTAGGGTTAGGGTTAGGGTTAGGGTTAGGGTTAGGGTTAGGGTTAGGGTTAGGGTTAGGGTTAGGGTTAGGGTTAGGGTTAGGGTTAGGGTTAGGGTTAGGGTTAGGGTTAGGGTTAGGGTTAGGGTTAGGGTTAGGGTTAGGGTTAGGGTTAGGGTTAGGGTTAGGGTTAGGGTTAGGGTTAGGGTTAGGGTTAGGGTTAGGGTTAGGGTTAGGGTTAGGGTTAGGGTTAGGGTTAGGGTTAGGGTTAGGGTTAGGGTTAGGGTTAGGGTTAGGGTTAGGGTTAGGGTTAGGGTTAGGGGTTAGGGTTAGGGTTAGGGTTAGGGTTAGGGTTAGGGTTAGGGTTAGGGTTAGGGTTAGGGTTAGGGTTAGGGTTAGGGTTAGGGTTAGGGTTAGGGTTAGGGTTAGGGTTAGGGTTAGGGTTAGGGTTAGGGTTAGGGTTAGGGTTAGGGTTAGGGTTAGGGTTAGGGTTAGGGTTAGGGTTAGGGTTAGGGTTAGGGTTAGGGTTAGGGTTAGGGTTAGGGTTAGGGTTAGGGTTAGGGTTAGGGTTAGGGTTAGGGTTAGGGTTAGGGTTAGGGTTAGGGTTAGGGTTAGGGTTAGGGTTAGGGTTAGGGTTAGGGTTAGGGTTAGGGTTAGGGTTAGGGTTAGGGTTAGGGTTAGGGTTAGGGTTAGGGTTAGGGTTAGGGGTTAGGGTTAGGGTTAGGGTTAGGGTTAGGGTTAGGGTTAGGGTTAGGGTTAGGGTTAGGGTTAGGGTTAGGGTTAGGGGTTAGGGTTAGGGTTAGGGTTAGGGTTAGGGTTAGGGTTAGGGGTTAGGGGTTAGGGTTAGGGTTAGGGTTAGGGTTAGGGTTAGGGTTAGGGTTAGGGTTAGGGTTAGGGTTAGGGTTAGGGTTAGGGTTAGGGTTAGGGTTAGGGTTAGGGTTAGGGTTAGGTTAGGGTTAGGGTTAGGGTTAGGGTTAGGGTTAGGGT
The DNA here is from genome assembly GCA_030847615.1 of Gambelia wislizenii. Lineage (NCBI taxonomy): Eukaryota > Metazoa > Chordata > Lepidosauria > Squamata > Crotaphytidae > Gambelia > Gambelia wislizenii. Next base: position 380,054,610 of record JAUMIR010000003.1, read on the forward strand.
TAGGGTAGGGTTAGGGTTAGGGTTAGGGTTAGGGTTAGGGTTAGGGTTAGGGTTAGGGTTAGGTTAGGGTTAGGGTTAGGGTTAGGGTTAGGGTTAGGGTTAGGGTTAGGGTTAGGGTTAGGGTTAGGGTTAGGGTTAGGGTTAGGGTTAGGGTTAGGGTTAGGGTTAGGGTTAGGGTTAGGGTTAGGGTTAGGGTTAGGGGTTAGGGTTAGGGTTAGGGTTAGGGTTAGGGTTAGGGTTAGGGTTAGGGTTAGGGTTAGGGTTAGGGTTAGGGTTAGGGTTAGGGTTAGGGTTAGGGTTAGGGTTAGGGTTAGGGTTAGGGTTAGGGTTAGGGTTAGGGTTAGGGTTAGGGTTAGGGTTAGGGTTAGGGTTAGGGTTAGGGTTAGGGTTAGGGTTAGGGTTAGGGTTAGGGTTAGGGTTAGGGTTAGGGTTAGGGTTAGGGGTTAGGGTTAGGGTTAGGGTTAGGGTTAGGGTTAGGGTTAGGGGTTAGGGTTAGGGTTAGGGTTAGGGTTAGGGGTTAGGGTTAGGGTTAGGGTTAGGGTTAGGGTTAGGGTTAGGGTTAGGGTTAGGGTTAGGGTTAGGGTTAGGGTTAGGGTTAGGGTTAGGGTTAGGGTTAGGGTTAGGGTTAGGGTTAGGGTTAGGGTTAGGGTTAGGGTTAGGTTAGGTTAGGGTTAGGGTTAGGGTTAGGGTTAGGGTTAGGGTTAGGGTTAGGTTAGGGTTAGGGTTAGGGTTAGGTTAGGGTTAGGGTTAGGGTTAGGGTTAGGGTTAGGGTTAGGGTTAGGGTTAGGGTTAGGGTTAGGGTTAGGGTTAGGGTTAGGGTTAGGGTTAGGGTTAGGGTTAGGGTTAGGGTTAGGGTTAGGGTTAGGGTTAGGGTTAGGGTTAGGGTTAGGGTTAGGGTTAGGGTGGTTAGGGTTAGGGTTAGGGTTAGGGTTAGGGTTAGGGTTAGGGTTAGGGTTAGGGTTAGGGTTAGGGTTAGGGTTAGGGTTAGGGTTAGGGTTAGGGTTAGGGTTAGGGTTAGGGTAGGGTTAGGGTTAGGGTTAGGGTTAGGGTTAGGGTTAGGGTTAGGGTTAGGGTTAGGGTTAGGGTTAGGGTTAGGGTTAGGGTTAGGGTTAGGGTTAGGGTTAGGGTTAGGGGTTAGGGTTAGGGTTAGGGTTAGGGTTAGGTTAGGGTTAGGGTTAGGGTTAGGGTTAGGGTTAGGGTTAGGGTTAGGGTTAGGGTTAGGGGTTAGGGTTAGGGTTAGGGTTAGGGTTAGGGGTTAGGGTTAGGGTTAGGGTTAGGGTTAGGGTTAGGGTTAGGGTTAGGGTTAGGGTTAGGGTTAGGTTAGGGGTTAGGGTTAGGGTTAGGTTAGGGTTAGGTTAGGGTTAGGGTTAGGGTTAGGGTTAGGGTTAGGGTTAGGGTAGGGTTAGGGTTAGGGTTAGGGTTAGGGTTAGGGTTAGGGTTAGGGTTAGGGTTAGGGTTAGGGGTTAGGGTTAGGGTTAGGGTTAGGGTTAGGGTTAGGGTTAGGGTTAGGGTTAGGGTTAGGGTTAGGGTTAGGTTAGGGTTAGGGTTAGGGTTAGGGTTAGGGTTAGGGTTAGGGTTAGGGTTAGGTTAGGGTTAGGGTTAGGGTTAGGGTTAGGGTTAGGGTTAGGTAGGGTTAGGGGTTAGGGTTAGGGTTAGGTTAGGGTTAGGGTTAGGGTTAGGGTTAGGGTTAGGGTAGGTTAGGGTTAGGGTTAGGGTTAGGGTTAGGGTTAGGGTTAGGGTTAGGGTTAGGGTTAGGGTTAGGGTTAGGGTTAGGGTTAGGGTTAGGGTTAGGGTTAGGGTTAGGGTTAGGGTTAGGGTTAGGGTTAGGGTTAGGGTTAGGGTTAGGGTTAGGGTTAGGGTTAGGGTTAGGGTTAGGGTTAGGGTTAGGGTTAGGGTTAGGGTTAGGGTTAGGGTTAGGGTTAGGGTTAGGGTTAGGGTTAGGGTTAGGGTTAGGGTTAGGGTTAGGGTTAGGGTTAGGGTTAGGGTTAGGGTTAGGGTTAGGGTTAGGGTTAGGGTTAGGGTTAGGGTTAGGGTTAGGGTTAGGGTTAGGGTTAGGGTTAGGGTTAGGGTTAGGGTTAGGGTTAGGGTTAGGGTTAGGGTTAGGGTTAGGGTTAGGGTTAGGGTTAGGGTTAGGGTTAGGGTTAGGGTTAGGGTTAGGGTTAGGGTTAGGGTTAGGGTTAGGGTTAGGTTAGGGTTAGGGTTAGGGTTAGGGTTAGGGTTAGGGTTAGGGTTAGGTTAGGGTTAGGGTTAGGGTTAGGGTTAGGGTTAGGGTTAGGGTTAGGGTTAGGGTTAGGGTTAGGGTTAGGGTTAGGGTTAGGGTTAGGGTTAGGGTTAGGGTTAGGTTAGGGTTAGGGTTAGGGTTAGGGTTAGGGTTAGGGTTAGGGTTAGGTTAGGGTTAGGGTTAGGGTTAGGGTTAGGGTTAGGGTTAGGGTTAGGGTTAGGGTTAGGGTTAGGGTTAGGGTAGGGTTAGGGTTAGGTTAGGGTTAGGGTTAGGGTTAGGGTTAGGGTTAGGGTTAGGGTTAGGGTTAGGGTTAGGGTTAGGGTTAGGGTTAGGGTTAGGGTTAGGGTTAGGGTTAGGTTAGGGTTAGGGTTAGGGTTAGGGTTAGGGTTAGGGTTAGGGTTAGGGTTAGGGTTAGGGTTAGGGTTAGGGTTAGGGTTAGGGTTAGGGTTAGGGTTAGGGTTAGGGTTAGGGTTAGGGTTAGGGTTAGGGTTAGGTTAGTAGGGTTAGGGTTAGGGTTAGGGTTAGGGTTAGGGTTAGGGTTAGGGTTAGGGTTAGGGTTAGGGTTAGGGTTAGGGTTAGGGTTAGGGTTAGGGTTAGGGTTAGGGTTAGGGTTAGGGTTAGGGTTAGGGTTAGGGTTAGGGTTAGGGTTAGGGTTAGGGTTAGGGTTAGGGTTAGGGTTAGGGTTAGGGTTAGGGTTAGGGTTAGGGTTAGGGTTAGGGTTAGGGTTAGGGTTAGGGTTAGGGTTAGGGTTAGGGTTAGGGTTAGGGTTAGGGTTAGGGTTAGGGTTAGGGTTAGGGTTAGGGTTAGGGTTAGGGTTAGGGTTAGGGTTAGGGTTAGGGTTAGGGTTAGGGTTAGGGTTAGGGTTAGGGTTAGGGTTAGGGTTAGGGTTAGGGTTAGGGTTAGGGTTAGGGTTAGGGTTAGGGTTAGGGTTAGGGTTAGGGTTAGGGTTAGGGTTAGGGTTAGGGTTAGGGTTAGGGTTAGGGTTAGGGTTAGGGTTAGGGTTAGGGTTAGGGTTAGGGTTAGGGTTAGGGTTAGGGTTAGGGTTAGGGTTAGGGTTAGGGTTAGGGTTAGGGTTAGGGTTAGGGTTAGGGTTAGGGTTAGGGTTAGGGTTAGGGTTAGGGTTAGGGTTAGGGTTAGGGTTAGGGTTAGGGTTAGGGTTAGGGTTAGGGTTAGGGTTAGGGTTAGGGTTAGGGTTAGGGTTAGGGTTAGGGTTAGGGTTAGGGTTAGGGTTAGGGTTAGGGTTAGGGTTAGGGTTAGGGTTAGGGTTAGGGTTAGGGTTAGGGTTAGGGTTAGGGTTAGGGTTAGGGTTAGGGTTAGGGTTAGGGTTAGGGTTAGGGTTAGGGTTAGGGTTAGGGTTAGGGTTAGGGTTAGGGTTAGGGTTAGGGTTAGGGTTAGGGTTAGGGTTAGGGTTAGGGTTAGGGTTAGGGTTAGGGTTAGGGTTAGGGTTAGGGTTAGGGTTAGGGTTAGGGTTAGGGTTAGGGTTAGGGTTAGGGTTAGGGTTAGGGTTAGGGTTAGGGTTAGGGTTAGGGTTAGGGTTAGGGTTAGGGTTAGGGTTAGGGTTAGGGTTAGGGTTAGGGTTAGGGTTAGGGTTAGGGTTAGGGTTAGGGTTAGGGTTAGGGTTAGGGTTAGGGTTAGGGTTAGGGTTAGGGTTAGGGTTAGGGTTAGGGTTAGGGTTAGGGTTAGGGTTAGGGTTAGGGTTAGGGTTAGGGTTAGGGTTAGGGTTAGGGTTAGGGTTAGGGTTAGGGTTAGGGTTAGGGTTAGGGTTAGGGTTAGGGTTAGGGTTAGGGTTAGGGTTAGGGTTAGGGTTAGGGTTAGGGTTAGGGTTAGGGTTAGGGTTAGGGTTAGGGTTAGGGTTAGGGTTAGGGTTAGGGTTAGGGTTAGGGTTAGGGTTAGGGTTAGGGTTAGGGTTAGGGTTAGGGTTAGGGTTAGGGTTAGGGTTAGGGTTAGGGTTAGGGTTAGGGTTAGGGTTAGGGTTAGGGTTAGGGTTAGGGTTAGGGTTAGGGTTAGGGTTAGGGTTAGGGTTAGGGTTAGGGTTAGGGTTAGGGTTAGGGTTAGGGTTAGGGTTAGGGTTAGGGTTAGGGTTAGGGTTAGGGTTAGGGTTAGGGTTAGGGTTAGGGTTAGGGTTAGGGTTAGGGTTAGGGTTAGGGTTAGGGTTAGGGTTAGGGTTAGGGTTAGGGTTAGGGTTAGGGTTAGGGTTAGGGTTAGGGTTAGGGTTAGGGTTAGGGTTAGGGTTAGGGTTAGGGTTAGGGTTAGGGTTAGGGTTAGGGTTAGGGTTAGGGTTAGGGTTAGGGTTAGGGTTAGGGTTAGGGTTAGGGTTAGGGTTAGGGTTAGGGTTAGGGTTAGGGTTAGGGTTAGGGTTAGGGTTAGGGTTAGGGTTAGGGTTAGGGTTAGGGTTAGGGTTAGGGTTAGGGTTAGGGTTAGGGTTAGGGTTAGGGTTAGGGTTAGGGTTAGGGTTAGGGTTAGGGTTAGGGTTAGGGTTAGGGTTAGGGTTAGGGTTAGGGTTAGGGTTAGGGTTAGGGTTAGGGTTAGGGTTAGGGTTAGGGTTAGGGTTAGGGTTAGGGTTAGGGTTAGGGTTAGGGTTAGGGTTAGGGTTAGGGTTATGGGTTAGGGTTAGGGTTAGGGTTAGGGTTAGGGTTAGGGTTAGGGTTAGGGTTAGGGTTAGGGTTAGGGTTAGGGTTAGGGTTAGGGTTAGGGTTAGGGTTAGGGTTAGGGTTAGGGTTAGGGTTAGGGTTAGGGTTAGGGTTAGGGTTAGGGTTAGGGTTAGGGTTAGGGTTAGGGTTAGGGTTAGGGTTAGGGTTAGGGTTAGGGTTAGGGTTAGGGTTAGGGTTAGGGTTAGGGTTAGGGTTAGGGTTAGGGTTAGGGTTAGGGTTAGGGTTAGGGTTAGGGTTAGGGTTAGGGTTAGGGTTAGGGTTAGGGTTAGGGTTAGGGTTAGGGTTAGGGTTAGGGTTAGGGTTAGGGTTAGGGTTAGGGTTAGGGTTAGGGTTAGGGTTAGGGTTAGGGTTAGGGTTAGGGTTAGGGTTAGGGTTAGGGTTAGGGTTAGGGTTAGGGTTAGGGTTAGGGTTAGGGTTAGGGTTAGGGTTAGGGTTAGGGTTAGGGTTAGGGTTAGGGTTAGGGTTAGGGTTAGGGTTAGGGTTAGGGTTAGGGTTAGGGTTAGGGTTAGGGTTAGGGTTAGGGTTAGGGTTAGGGTTAGGGTTAGGGTTAGGGTTAGGGTTAGGGTTAGGGTTAGGGTTAGGGTTAGGGTTAGGGTTAGGGTTAGGGTTAGGGTTAGGGTTAGGGTTAGGGTTAGGGTTAGGGTTAGGGTTAGGGTTAGGGTTAGGGTTAGGGTTAGGGTTAGGGTTAGGGTTAGGGTTAGGGTTAGGGTTAGGGTTAGGGTTAGGGTTAGGGTTAGGGTTAGGGTTAGGGTTAGGGTTAGGGTTAGGGTTAGGGTTAGGGTTAGGGTTAGGGTTAGGGTTAGGGTTAGGGTTAGGGTTAGGGTTAGGGTTAGGGTT
>JAUMIR010000030.1:0-70765 GCA_030847615.1 Gambelia wislizenii
GAAAGCGCCGACCACCCCCCGGACGCGTCGGCGCCAGTTTGTGCCGTCTCACCCACCGAGCGCCCCGAAAGCGCCGACTCCCCCCCGGATGCGTCGGCGCCACTTTCTGCCGCCCGACCCCCTGAGCACCCCGAAAGCGCCGACTCCCCCCCGGACGCGTCGGGGCCACTTTCCGCCGCCCGACCCCCCGAGCGTCCCGAAATTGCCGACGCCCCCCCGGATGCGTCGGCGCCACTTTCCGCCGCCAGACCCCCCCGAAAGCGCCGACGCCACCCCGGACGCATCGGCGCCACTTTACGCCGCCCGACCCCCCGAGCGCCCCGAAAGCGCCGACGCCCCCCCGGACGCGTCGGCGCCACTTTCCGCCGCCTGACCCCCCCGAAATCGCCGACGCCCCCCCGGACGCGTCGGCGCCACTTTCTGCCGCCCGACCCCCCGAGCGCGCCGAAAGCGCCGACGCCCCCCCGGACGCGACAGCGCCAGTTTCCGCCACGTCACCCCCGAGCGCCCCGAAAGCGCCTACGCCCCACCGGACGCGTCGGCACCACTTTCCGCCGCCCGACGCCCCGAGCGCCCCGTAAGCGCCTATGCCCCCCGAACGCGTCGGCGCCACTTTCCCCGACCGACCCCCCGAGCGCCCCAAAAGCGCCGACGTCCCCCCGGACGCGTCGGCGCCACTTTCCGCCGCCTCACCCCTCGAGTGCGCCGAAAGCGCCGACGGCCCCCCGGATGCGTCGGCGCCACTTTCCGCCGCCCGACCCCCGAGCGCCCCGAAAGCGCCGACGCCCCCCCGAACGCGTCGGCGCCACTTTCCACTGCCCGACACCCCGAGCGCCCCGAAAGCGCCGACGCCCCCCCGGACACGTCGGCGCCACTTTCCGCCGCCTGACCCCCCGAGCGCCCCGAAAGTGTTGACGCCCCCCCGGACTCGTCGGGGCCACTTTCCGCCGCCTGACCCCCCGAGCGCCCCGAAAGTGCCTACGCCCCCCCGGACGCGTCGGCGCCACTTTGCGCTGCCTGACCCCCCGAGCGCCCCGAAAGTGTCTACGCCCCCCCGGACGCGTCGGCGGTACTTTCCGCCGCCTGACCCCCCGAACACCCCGAAAGTTCCTACGCCCCCACGGACGTGTCGGCGCCACTTTCTGCCGCCCGATCCCCCGAGCGCCCCGAAAGCGCCGACGCCCCCCTGAACGCGTCAGCGCCAGTTTCCGCCGCCTCACCCCCCGAGCGCCCCGAACACGCGGACGCCCCCCCGGACGCGTCGGCGCCACTTTCCGCCGCCTGACCCCCGAGCGCCCCAAAAGTGCTGACGCCCCCCCGGACGCGTCGGCGCCACTTTCCGCCGCCCGACCCCCCGAGCGCCCCGAAAGCGCCGACTCCCCTCGGACGCGTCGGTGCCACTTTCCGCCGCCTGACCCCCCGAGCGCCCCGAAAGTGCTGACGCCCCCCCGGACGCGTCGGAGCCACTTTCCGCCGCCCGACCCCCCAAGCGCCCCGAAAGCGCCGACGCCCCGCCGGACGCGTCGGTGCCACTTTCCGCCGCCCGACCCCCCGAGCGCCCCGAAAGCGCCGACGCCCCCCTGGACGCGTCGGCGACACTTTACGCCGCCTCACCCCTCGAGCGCGCCGAAAGCGCCGACGGCCCCCCGGATGCGTCGGCGCCACTTTCCGCCGCCAGACCCCCCGAGCGCCCCGAAAGCGCCGACGCCCCCCTGAACGCGTCAGCGCCAGTTTCCGCCGCCTCACCCCCCGAGCGCCCCGAACACGCCGACGCCCCCCCGGACGCGTCGGCGCCACTTTCCGCCGCCTGACCCCCAAGCGCCCCAAAAGTGCTGACGCCCCCCCGGACGCGTCGGCGCCACTTTCCGCCGCCCGACCCCCCGAGCGCCCCGAAAGCGCCGACTCCCCTCGGACGCGTCGGCGCCACTTTCCGCTGCCCGACCCCCCGAGCGCCCCGAAAGTGCCTACGCCCCCCGGACGCGTCGGCGGCACTTTCCGCCGCCTGACCCCCCGAGTGCCCCGAAAGTGCCGACGCCCCCCCGGATGCGTCGGCGCCAGTTTCCGCCGCCTCACCCCCCCAGGCGCCCCGAAAGTGCCGACGACCCCCCAGACGCGTCGGCGCCACTTTCCGCCGCCCGACACCCCGTGCGCCCCGAAAGTGCCGACGCCCCCCCGGATGCGTCGGCGCCAGTTTCCGCCGCCTCACCCCCCCAGGCGCCCCGAAAGTGCCGACGACCCCCCGGACGCGTCGGCGCCACTTTCCGCTGCCCGACCCCCCGAGCGCCCCGAAAGTGCCAACGCCCCCCCGGACGCGTCGGCCCCAGTTTCCGCCGCCTCAGCCACCGAGCGCCCCGAAAGCGCCGACGCCCCCACGGACGTGTCGGCGCCACTTTCTGCCGCCCGATCCCCCGAGCGCCCCGAAAGCGCCGACGCCCCCCCGAACGCGTCGGCGCCAGTTTCCGCCGCCTCACCCCCCGAGCGCCCCGAACACGCCGACGGCCCCCCGGACGCGTCGGTGCCACTTTCCGCCGCCCGACCCCCCGAGCGCCCCGAAAGTGCTGACGCCCCCCCGGACGCGTCGGAGCCACTTTCCGCCGCCCGACCCCCCGAGCACCCCGAAAGCGCCGACGCCCCCCTGGACGCGTCGGCGACACTTTACGCCGCCTCACCCCTCGAGCGCGCCGAAAGCGCCGACGGCCCCCCGGATGCGTCGGCGCCACTTTCCGCCGCCAGACCCCCCGAGCGACCCGAAAGCGCCGACGCCCCTCCGGACGCGTTTGCGCCACTTTCCGCCGACCAACCCCCCGAGCGCCCCGAAAGCGCCGACGGTCCCCGGACGCGTCGGCGCCACTTTCCGCCGCTCGACACCCCCGAAAGCGCCAACGCCCCCCGGACGCATCAGCGCCACTTTCCGCCGCTCGACCCCCCCGAAAGCGCCTACGCCCCACCGGACGCGTCGGCACCACTTTCCGCCGCCCGACGCCCCGAGCGCCCAGTAAGCGCCTATGCCCCCCGAACGCGTTGGCGCCACTTTCCCCGACCGACCCCCCGAGCGCCCCGAAAGCGCCGACGCCCCCCCGGACGCGTCGGTGCCACTTTCCGCCGCCTCACCCCTCGAGTGCGCCGAAAGCGCCGACGGCCCCCCAGATGCGTCGGAGCTATTTTCCGCCGCCCGACCCCCGAGCGCCCCGAAAGCGCCGACGCTCCCCGGAAGCGTCGGCGCCACTTTGCGCCGCCCGACACCCCCGAAAGCACCGACGCCCCCCCGGATGCATCGGCGCCACTTTCCGCCGCCCAACCCCCCGAGCGCCCCGTAAGCTCCTACGCCCCCCCGAACGCGTCGGCGCCACTTTCCGCTGCCCGACACCCCGAGCGCCCCGAAAGCGCCGACGCCCCCCCGGACGCGTCGGCGCCACTTTCCGCCGCCTGACCCCCCAAGCGCCCCGAAAGTGTTGACGCCCCCCCGGATGCGTCGGGGCCACTTTCCGCCGCCTGACCCCCCAAGCGCCCCGAAAGTGTCTACGCCCCCCCGGACGCGTCGGCGGCACTTTCCGCCGCCTGACCCCCCGAGCACCACGAAAGTGCCTACGCCCCCACGGACGTGTCGGCGCCACTTTCTGCCGCCCGATCCCCCGAGCGCCTCGAAAGCGCCGACGCCCCCCCGAACGCGTCGGCGCCAGTTTCCGCCGCCTCACCCCCGAGCGCCCCGAACACGCCGACGCCCCCCCGGACGCGTCGGCGCCACTTTCCGCCGCCTGACCCCCGAGCGCCCCAAAAGTGCTGACGCCCCCCGGACGCGTCGGCGCCACTTTCTGCCGCCCGACCCCCCGAGCGCCCCGAAAGCGCCGAAGCCTCCCCAGACGCGTCGGCTCCACTTTCCGCCGCCAGACCCCACGAGCGCCCCGAAAGCGCCGACGCCCCCCGAACACGTCGGCGCCACTTTCCGCCGCCCGACCCCCCGAGCGCCCCGAAAGCACCGACGCCCCCCCGGACGCGTCGGCGCCACTTTCCGCCGCCAGACCCCCCGAGCGCCCCGAAATCGCCGACGCCCCCCCGGACGTATCGGCGCCAGTTTCCGCCGCCTTACCCCCCGAACGCCCCGAAAGCGCCGACGCCCCCCCGGACGCGTCGGCCCAAGTTTTCGCCGCCTCACCCACCGAGCGCCCCGAAAGCGCCGACGCCCCCCCAGACGCGTCGGCGCCACTTTCCACCGCCCGACCCCGGGAGCGCCCCAAAAGCGCCGACGCCCCCCCGGACGCGTCGGCACCACTTTCTGCCGCCCAACCCCCCGAGCGTCCCGAAAGCGGCGACGCCCCCCCGGACGAGTCGGCGCCACTTTCCGCCGCCTCACCCCTTGAGCGCGCCGAAAGCGCCAACGGCCCCCCGGACGCATCGGCGCCACTTTCTGCCGCCCGAACCCCCGAGAGCCCCGAAAGCGCCGAAGCCTCCCCAGACGCGTCGGCGCCACTTTCCGCCGCCCGACACCACGGGCGCCCCTAAAGCGCTGACGCCCCCCCGAACGCGTCGGCGCCACTTTCTGCCGCAAGACCCCACGAGCGCCCCGAAAGCGCCGACGCCCCCCGAACACGTCGGCGCCACTTTCCGCCGCCCGACCCCCCGAGCGCCCCGAAAGCACCGACGCCCCCCCGGACGCGTCGGTGCCACTTTCCGCCGCCAGACCCCCCGAGCGCCCCGAAATCGCCGACGCCCCCCCGGACGTATCGGCGCCAGTTTCCGCCGCCTTACCCCCCGAACGCCCCGAAAGCGCCGACGCCCCCCCGGACGCGTCGGCCCAAGTTTTCGCCGCCTCACCCACCGAGCGCCCCGAAAGCGCCGACGCCCCCCCAGACGCGTCGGCGCCACTTTCCACCACCCGACCCCGGGAGCGCCCCAAAAGCGCCGACGCCCCCCCGGACGCGTCGGCACCACTTTCCGCCGCCCGACCCCCCGAGCGTCCCGAAAGCGGCAACGCCCCCCCGGACGAGTCGGCGCCACTTTCCGCCGCCTCACCCCTTAAGCGCGCCGAAAGCGCCGACGGCCCCCCGGACGCATCGGCGCCACTTTCTGCCGCCTGAACCCCCGAGAGCCCCGAAAGCGCCGAAGCCTCCCCAGACGCGTCGGCGCCACTTTCCGCCGCCCGACACCACGGGCGCCCCGAAAGCGCTGACACCCCCCCGAACGCGTCGCCGCCATTTTCCGCCGCCCGACCCCATGAGCGCCCCGAAAGCGCCGACGCCCCCGGAACGCGTCTGCGCCACTTTCCGCCGCCCGACCCCCCGAGCGCCCAGAAAGCACGGACGCACCCCCGGATGCGTCGGCGCCACTTTCTGCCGCCAGACCCCCCGAGCGCCCCGAAATCGCCGAAGCCCCCCCGGACGTATCGGCGCCAGTTTCCGCCGCCTCACCCACCGAGCGCCCCGAAAGCGCCGACTCGCCCCCGGACGCGTCGGCTCCACTTTCTGCCGCCCGACCCCCCGAGCGCCCCGAAAGCGCCGACGCCCCCCCGGACGCGTCGGCGCGACTTTCCGCAGCCTCACCCCTTGAGCGTGCCGAAAGCGCCGACGGCCCCCCGGACGCGTGGGCGCCACTTTCTGCCGCCCGACCCCCCGAGCGCCCCGAAAGCGCCGAAGCCTCCCCGGACGCGTCGGCGCCACTTTCCGCCGCCCGACACCACGAGCGCCCCGAAAGCGCCGACGCCCCCCCGAACTCGTCGGCGCCACTTTCCGACGCCCGACCCCACGAGCGCCCCGAAAGCGCCGACGCCCCCCGAACGCCTCGGCGCCACTTTCCGCCGCCCGAACCCCCGAGCGCCCCGAAAGCGCCAACGCCCCCCCGGACGCGTCGGATCCACTTTCAGCCGCCAGACCCCCCGAGCGCCCCGAAAGCGCCGACGCCCCCCCGGACGGGTCGGCGCCAGTTTCCGCCTCCTCACCCACCGAAAGCCCCGTAAACGCCTATGCCCCCCCGAACGAGTCGGCGCCACTTTCTGCCGCCAGACCCCCCGAGCGCCCTGAAAGCGCCGACGCCCCCCCGGACGCGTCGGCGCCAGTTTGTGCCGCCTTACCCACCGAGCGCCCCGAAAGCGCCGACTCCCCCCCGGACGCGTCGGCGCCACTTTCTGCCACCCGACCCCCTGAGCGCCCCGAAAGCGCCGACGCCCCCCCTGACGCGTCGGCGCCACTTTCCGCCGCCAGACCCCCCGAGCGCCCCGAAAGCGCCAACCCCCCCCGTACACGTCGGCACCACTTTCCGCCGCCCGACCCCCTGAGCGCCCCGAAAGCGCCGACGCCCCCCTGGACGCGTCGGCGCCACTTTCCGCCGAAGGAACCCCCCTAGCGCCCCGAAAGCGCTGACGCCCCCCTGGACGCGTCGGCGCCAGTTTCCGCCGCCTCACCCCCCGAGCGCCCCGTAAGCGCCTATGCCCCCCCGAACGTGTCGGCGCCACTTTCCGCCGCCCGATCCCCCGAGCGCCCCGAAAGCGCCGACGCCCCCCCGGACGCGTCGGCGCCACTTTCCGCCGCCTGACCCCCCGAGCACCCCGAAAGTGCCGACGCCCCCCGGACGCGTCGGCACCAGTTTCCGGGGCCTCACCCACCGAGCGCTCCGAAAGCGCCGACGCCCCCCGGACGCGTCGGCGTCACTTTCCGCCGCCAGACCCCCCGAGAGCCCTGAAAGCGCCGACGCCCCCCCGGACGCGTCGGCGCCAGTTTGCGCCGCCTCACCCACCGAGCGCCCCGAAAGCGCAGACTCCCCCCCAGATGCGTCGGCGCCACTTTCTGCCGCCCGAACCCCCGAGCGCCCCGAAAGCGCCGACGCCCTCCGGACGCACCGGCGCCACTTTCTGCCGCCGGACCCCCCGAGCGCCCCGAAAGAGCCGACGCTCCCCCGGACGCGACGGTGTCAGTTTCCGCCGCCTCACCCCCCCGAATGCCCCGAAAGCGCCGACGCCCCCCCGGACGCGTCGGCGCCACTTTCCGCCGCCCGACCCCCCGAGAGCCCCGTAAGCGCCTATGCCCCCCGAACGCGTCGGGGCCACTTTCCGCCGCCCGACCCCCCGAGCGCCCCGAAAGCGCCGACGCCCCCCCGGACGCGTCGGCTCCACTTTCCGCCGCCCGACCCCCCAGAAAGCGCCGACGCCCCCCCGGACGCATCGGCGCCACTTTCCGCCGCCCGACCCCCCGAGCGCCCCGTAAGCGCCTACGCCCCCCCGAAAGCGTCGGCGCCCCTTTCCGCTGCCCAACCCCACGAGCGCCCCGAAAGCGCCGACGCCCCCCCGAATGCGTCGGCGCCACTTTCCGCCGACTGACCCCCCGAGAGCCCCAAAATCGCCGACGCCCCCCCGGACGCATCAGCGCCAGTTTCCGCCGCCACACCCCTCGAGCGCGTCGAAAGCGCCGACGCCCCCCCGGACGCGTCGGCATCACTTTCCGCCGCCAGACCCCCCGAGATCCCCGAAAGCGCCGACGCCCCCCCGGACGCGTCGGCGCCAGTTTGCGCCGCCTCACCCACCGAGCGCCCCGAAAGCGCCGACTCCCCCCGACGCGTCGGCGCCACTTTCTGCCGCCCGACCCTCCGAGCGCCCCGAATGCGCCGACGCCCCCCCGGACGCGTCGTCGCCACTTTCCGCCGCCAGACCCCCCGAGCGCCCCGAAAGCGCCAACCCCCCCCGTACACGTCGGCGCCACTTTCCGCCGCCCGACCCCCTGAGCGCCCCGAAAGCGCCGACGCCCCCCTGGACGCGTCGGCGCCACTTTCCGCCGAAGGAACCCCCCTAGCGCCCCGAAAGCGCTGACGGCCCCCCTGGACGCGTCGGCGCCAGTTTCCGCCGCCTCACCCCCCGAGCGCCCCGTAAGCGCCTATGCCCCCCCGAACGTGTCGGCGCCACTTTCCGCCGCCCGATCCCCCGAGCGCCCCGAAAGCGCCGACGCCCCCCCGGACGCGTCGGCGCCACTTTCCGCCGCCTGACCCCCCGAGCACCCCGAAAGTGCCGACGCCCCCCGGACGCGTCGGCACCAGTTTCCGGGGCCTCACCCACCGAGCGCTCCGAAAGCGCCGACGCCCCCCGGACGCGTCGGCGTCACTTTCCGCCGCCAGACCCCCCGAGAGCCCTGAAAGCGCCGACGCCCCCCCGGACGCGTCGCCGCCAGTTTGCGCCGCCTCACCCACCGAGCGCCCCGAAAGCGCAGACTCCCCCCCAGATGCGTCGGCGCCACTTTCTGCCGCCCGAACCCCCGAGCGCCACGAAAGCGCCGACGCCCTCCGGACGCACCGGCGCCACTTTCTGCCGCCGGACCCCCCGAGCGCCCCGAAAGAGCCGACGCTCCCCCGGACGCGACGGTGTCAGTTTCCGCCGCCTCACCCCCCCGAATGCCCCGAAAGCGCCGACGCCCCCCCGGACGCGTCGGCGCCACTTTCCGCCGCCCAACCCCCCGAGCGCCCCGTAAGCGCCTATGCCCCCCGAATGCGTCGGGGCCACTTTCCGCCGCCCGACCCCCCGAGCGCCCCGAAAGCGCCGACGCCCCCCCGGACGCGTCGGCGCCACTTTCCGCCGCCCGACCCCCCAGAAAGCGCCGACGCCCCCCCGGACGCATCGGCGCCACTTTCCGCCGCCCGACCCCCCGAGCGCCCCGTAAGCGCCTACGCCCCCCCGAAAGCGTCGGCGCCCCTTTCCGCTGCCCAACCCCACGAGCGCCCCGAAAGCGCCGACGCCCCCCCGAATGCGTCGGCGCCACTTTCCGCCGACTGACCCCCCGAGAGCCCCAAAATCGCCGACGCCCCCCCGGACGCATCAGCGCCAGTTTCCGCCGCCACACCCCTCGAGCGCGTCGAAAGCGCCGACGCCCCCCCGGACGCGTCGGCATCACTTTCCGCCGCCAGACCCCCCGAGATCCCCGAAAGCGCCGACGCCCCCCCGGACGCGTCGGCGCCAGTTTGCGCCGCCTCACCCACCGAGCGCCCCGAAAGCGCCGACTCCTCCCGACGCGTCGGCGCCACTTTCTGCCGCCCGACCCTCCGAGCGCCCCGAATGCGCCGACGCCCCCCCGGACGCGTCGTCGCCACTTTCCGCCGCCCGACCCCCCGAGCTCCCTGAAAGCGCCGACGCCCCCCCGGACGCGTCAGCGCCACTTTCCGCCGCCTCACCCCTCGAGCGCCCCGAAAGCGCCGACGCCCCCCCGGACGCGTCGGCGCCACTTTCCGCCGCCCGACCCCCCGAGCGCCCCGAAAGCGGTAACGCCCCCCGGACGCGTCGTCGCCACTTTCCGTCGCCTGACCGCCCGAACGCCCCGAAAGCGCCGACGCCCCCCCGGACGCGTCGGCGCCAGTTTCCGCCTCCTTACCCCCCGAGCGCCCCGTAAGCGCCTATGCCCCCCCGAACGAGTCGGCGCCAGTTTCCGCCGCCCGACCCCCCGAGCGCCCCCAAAGCGCCGATGCCCCCCGGACGCGTCGGCGCCAGTTTCCGCCGCCTCACCCCTCGAGCGCGCCGAAAGCGCCGACGCCCCCCCGGACGCGTCGGCGCCACTTTCTGCCGCCAGACCCCCCGAGCGCCCTGAAAGCGCCGACGCCCCCCCCGGACGCGTCGGCGCCAGTTTGTGCCGCCTCACCCACCGAGCGCCATGAAAGCGCCGACTCCCCCCCGGACGCGTCGGCGCCACTTTCTGCCGCCCGACCCCCCGAGCGCCCCAAAACACGCCGACGCGCCCCCGGACGTGTCGGCGCCACTTTCTGCCGCCCGACCCCCCGAGCGCCCCGAAAGCGCTAACGCCCCCCCGGACGCGTCGGCACCACTTTCCGCCGCCGCCCCCCCCGAAAGTGCGAACGCCCCCCCAGAGGCGTCGGCGCTACTTTCCGTCGCCCGACCCCCCGAGCGCCCCGAAACCGCCGACGCCCCCCCGGACGCGTCGGCGCCACTTTCCGTCGCGTGACCGCCCGAGCGCCCCGAAACCGCCGACGCCCCCACGGACGCGTCGGCGCCAGTTTCCGCCGCCTTACCGCCCGAGCGCCCCGTAAGCGCCTATGCCCCCCCGAACGAGTCGGCGCCACTTTCTGCCCCCAGACCCCCCGAGCGCCCTGAAAGCGCCGACCACCCCCCGGACGCGTCGGCGCCAGTTTGTGCCGTCTCACCCACCGAGCGCCCCGAAAGCGCCGACTCCCCCCCGGATGCGTCGGCGCCACTTTCTGCCGCCCGACCCCCTGAGCACCCCGAAAGCGCCGACTCCCCCCCGGACGCGTCGGGGCCACTTTCCGCCGCCCGACCCCTCGAGCTTCCCGAAATTGCCGACGCCCCCCCGGACGCGTCGGCGCCACTTTCCGCCGCCAGACCCCCCCGAAAGCGCCGACGCCACCCCGGACGCATCGGCGCCACGTTACGCCGCCCGACCCCCCGAGCGCCCCGAAAGCGCCGACGCCCCCCCGGACGCGTCGGCGCCACTTTCCGCCGCCTGACCCCCCCGAAATCGCCGACGCCCCCCCGGACGCATCGGCGCAACTTTCCGCCGCCCGACCTCCCGAGGGCCCCGTAAGCGCCTACGACCCCCCAAACGCGTCGGCGCCACTTTCTGCCGCCCGACCCCACGAGCGCCCCGAAAGCGCTGACGCCCCCCAAACGCGTCGGCGCCACTTTCCGCCGCCCAACCCCCCGAGCGCCCCGAAAGCGCCGACGCCCCACCGAATGCGTCGGCGCCACTTTCCGCCGCCCGACCCCCCGAGCGCCCCGAAAGCGCCGACGCCCCCCCGGACGCGTCGGCGCCACTTTCTGCCACCAGACCCCCCGAGCGCCCTGAATGCGCCGACGCCCCCCCGGACGCGTCGGCGCCAGTTTGTGTAGCCTCACCCACCGAGCGCCCCGAAAACGCCGACTCCCCCCCGGACGTGTCGGCGCAACTTTCTGCCGCCCGACCCCCCGAGCACCCCGAAAGCGCCGACTCCCTCCCGGACGCGTCGGCGCAACTTTCTGCCGCCCGTCCCCCCGAGTGCCCCAAAAGCGCCGACGCCCACCCGGACGCGTCGGCGCCACTTTCCGCCGCCAGACCCCCCAAGCGCCCCGAAAGCGCCGACGCCCCCCCGGACGCGTCGGCGCCACTTTCCGCCGCCTCACCCCTTGAGCGCGCCGAAAGCGCCGACGCCCCCCCGGACGCGTCGGCGCCACTTTCCGCCGCCCGACCCCCTGAGCGCCCCGAAAGCGCCGACGCCCCCCTGGACGCGTCGGCGCCACTTTCCGCCGCCGGACCCCCCCGAAAGTGCCGACGCCCCCCCGGACGCGTCGGCGCCACTTTCCGTCGCCCGACCCAACGAGCACCCCGAAAGCGCTAACGCCCTCCCCGGACGCATCTGCGCCACTTTCCGCCGTCCGACCCCCCGAGTACCCCGAAAGCGCTAACGCCCCCCCGGACGCGTCAGCACCACTTTAAGCCGCCGGACCCCCCCGAAAGTGCCGACGCCCCCCCGGACGCGTCGGCGCCACTTTCCGTCGCCTGACCGCCTGAGCGCCCCGAAAGCGCCGACGCCCCCCCGGACGCGTCGGCGCCAGTATCCGCCGCCTTACCCCCCGAGCACCCCGTAAGCGCCTATGCCCCCCCGAACGAGTCGGCGCCACTTTCCGCCGCCCGACCCCCCGAGCGCCCCGAAAGCGCCGACGCCCCCCCAGACGCCTCGGCGCCACTTTCTGCCGCCCGACCCCCCGAGGGCCCGGAAAGCGCAGACGCCCCCCCGGATGCATCGGCACCAATTTCCACCTCCTCACTCCCCGAGCGCCCCGAAACCACCGACGCCCCCCCCGGACGCGTCGGCGCCACTTTCCGCCGCCAGACCCCCCGAGCGCCCCGAAAGCGCTGACGCCCCCCCGGACGGGTCGGCGCCACTTTCCGCCGCCTCACCCCTCGAGCTCGCCGAAAGCGCCGACGCCCCCTGGACGCGTCGGCGACACTTTCCGCCGCCTGACCGCCTGAGAGCCCCGAAAGCGCCAACGCCCCCCTGGACGCGTCGGCGCCACTTTCCGCCGCCCGACCCCCTGAGCGCCCCGAAAGCGCTGACGCCCCCCCGGACGGGTCGGCGCCACTTTACGCCGCCTCACCCCTTGAGCGCGCCGAAAGCGCCGACGCCCCCTGGACGCGTCGGCGCCACTTTCCGCCGCCTGACCGCCTGAGAGCTCCGAAAGCGCCAACGCCCCCCTGGACGCGTCGGCGCCACTTTCCGCCGCCGGAACCCCCGAAAGTGCCGACGCCCCCCCGGACGCGTCGGCGCCAGTTTCCGTCGCCTCACCCCCCGAGCGCCCCGAAAGCACCGACGCCCCCTCGAACGCGTCAGCGCCGGTTTCCGCCGCCTCACCCACCGAGCGCCCCGAAAGCGCCGACGCCCCCCCGGACGCCTCGGCGCCACTTTCCCCCGTCCGACCCCCCGAGCGCCCCGAAAACGCCGATGCCCCCCCGAATGCGTCGGCGCCACTTCCCGCCACCCGACCCCCCGAGAGCCCCGAAAGTGCCGAGGCCCCCCTGGACGCGTCGGCTCCACTTTCCGCCGCCTCACCCACAGAGCGCCCCGAAAGCGCCGACGCCCCCCCAGACGCGTCGGCGCCACTTTCTGCCGCCCAACCCCCGAGCGCCCCGAAAGCGCAGACGCCCCCCCGGACGCGTCGGCGCCACTTCCCGCCGCCCGACCAGCCGAGCGCCACGAAAGGGCCGACGCCCCCCCGGACGCGTCGGCGCCAGTTTCCGCCGCCTCACCCACCGAGCGCCCCGAAAGCTCGGACGCCGCCCCGGACGCGTCGGCGCCAGTTTCGGCCGCCCGACCCCCCGAGCGCCCCGAAAGCGCCGATGCCCCCCCGGACGCTTCAGCGCCAGTTTCCGCCGCCTCACCCCCCGAGCGCCACGAAAGCGCCGACGCCCACCCGGACGCGTTGGCGCCACTTTCCGCCACCCGACCCCCCGAGCGCCCCGAAAGCGCTGACGCCCCACCGGACGCGTCGGCGCAACTCTCCGCCACCCGACCCGCCGAGCGCCCCGAAAGCGCCGACGCCCCCCCGGACGCGTCGCCGCCACTTTCCGCCGCCCAACCCCCCGAGCGCCCCGAAAGCGCCGACGCCCCCCGGACGCGTCGGCGCCAGTTTCCGCCGACTCACCCACCGATCACCCCGAAAGCGCCGGCGCCACCCCGGACGCGTCGGCGCCACTTTCCGCCGCCCGACCCCCGAGCACCCCGAAAGCGCCGACGCCCCCCCGGACGTGTCGGCGCCAGTTTCCGCCGCCTCACCCACCGAGCGCCCCGAAAGCGCCGACGCGCCCCCGGACGCCTCGGCGACACTTTCCGCCGCCCGACCCCCCGAGCGCCCGGTAAGCGCCTACGCCCCCCCGAACGCGTCGGCGCCACTTTCCGCCGCCCGACCCCCTGAGCGCCCCGTAACCGCCGACGCCCCCCCCGGACGCGTCGGCGCCACTTTCCGCCGCCCGACACCACGACCACCCCGAAAGCCCCGACGCCACCCCGGACGCGTCGGCGCCAGTTTCCGCCGCTTCACCCCCCGAGCGCCCCGAAAGCGCCGACGCACCCGCGGACGCGTCGGCGCCACTTTCCGCCGCCCGACCCGTCGAGCGCCCTGAAAGCGCCGAGGCCCCCCCGGATGCGTCGGCGCCACTTTCCGCCGCCCGACCCCCCGAGCGACCCGAAAGCACCGACGCCCCCCCCGAACGCGTCGGAGCCACTTTCCGCCGCCCGACACCCCGAGCGCCCCGAAAGCACCAACGCCCCCACGGACGCGTCGGCGCCACTTTCCGCCGCCCGACCCCCCCGAGCGCCCCGAAAGCGCCGACGCCCCCCCCGGACGCATCGGCGTCAGTTTCCGCCTCCTCACCCCCGAGCGCCCCGAAAGCACCGGCGCACCCCGGACGCGTCGGCGCCACTTTCCCCCGCCCGACCCGCCGAGCGCCCCGAAAGCACCGACGCCCCCCCGGACGCGTCGGCGCCAGTTTCCGCCGCCTCACCCCCCGAGAGCCCCGAAAGCGCCGACGAACCCGCGGACGCTTCGGCGCCACTTTCCGCCGCCTGACCCCTCGAGCACCCCGAAAGCGCCGACGCCCCCCGGAATCGTCGGCGCCAGTTTCCGCCGCCTCACCCCCCGAGCGCCCCGAATGCGCCGACGCCCCCCCGGACCCGTCGGCGCCAGTTTCCGCCGCCTCACCCACCGAGCGCCCCGAAAGCGCCTACGCCCCTCCGAATGCGTCGGCGCCACTTTCCGCCGCCTCACCCACCGAGCGCCCCGAAAGCGCCTACGCCCCTCCGAATGCGTCGGCGCCACTTTCCGCCGCCCGACACCCCGAGCGCCCCGAAAGTGCTGAGGCCCCCCCGGATGCGTCGGCGCCACTTTCCGACGCCCGACCCCCCGAGCGCACCGAAAGCGTCGAAGCCTCCCCGGATGCGTCGGCGCCACTTTCCTCTGCCCGACCCCCCGAGCGCCCCGAAGGTGCCGAAGCCCCCCACCCGACGCGTCAGCGCCACTTTCCGCCACCTGACCCACCGAGTGCCCCGAACGTGCCGACTCCCCCCTGGACGCGTCGGCCCCACTTTCCGCCGCCTGACCACCCGAGGGCCCCGAAGGTGCCGAGGCAATCCCGGGACGCCTCGGAGCCACTTTCCGACGCCTGACCCCCGGAGCGCCCCGAAGGTGCCGACGCCCCTCCGGGACACGTCGGCGCCACTTTCCGACACCTGACCCCCCGAGCGCCCCGAACGTGCCGACGCCCACCCGGGACGCGTTGGCGCCACTTTCCGCCGCCTGACCCCCCGAGCGCCCCGAAGGTGCCGACGCCCCCCCCAGACGCGTCGGCGCCACTTTCTGCCGCCTGACCCACCGAGTGCCCCGAACGTGCCGACTCCCCCCTGGACGCGTCGGCCCCACTTTCCGCCGCCTGACCACCCGAGGGCCCCGAAGGTGCCGAGGCAATCCCGGGACGCCTCGGAGCCACTTTCCGACGCCTGACCCCCGGAGCGCCCCGAAGGTGCCGACGCCCCTCCGGGACACGTCGGCGCCACTTTCCGACACCTGACCCCCCGAGCGCCCCGAACGTGCCGACGCCCACCCGGGACGCGTTGGCGCCACTTTCCGCCGCCTGACCCCCCGAGCGCTCCGAAGGTGCCGACGCCCCCCCCAGACGCGTCGGCGCCACTTTCTGCCGCCTGACCCCCAGAGCGCCCCGAAGGTGCCGACCCCACCGCGGATGCGTCGGGGCCACTTTCCGCCGCCTGACCCCCATGAGCGCCCCGAAGGTGCCGACGCCCCCCTTACGCGTCGGCGCCACATTCCGCCGCCTGACCCGCCGAGTGCCCCGAAGGTGCCGACGCCCCCCAGGACGCGTCGGCGCCACTTTCCGCCGCCTGACCCGCCGAGTGCCCCGAAGGTGCCGACGCCCCCCCCCGGACGCGTCGGCGCCACTTTCCGCCGCCTTACCCTCAGAGCGCCCCGAAGGTGCTGACCCCACCGCGGATGCGTCGGGGCCAATTTCCGCCGCCTGACCCCCACGAGCGCCCCGAAGGTGCCGACGCCCCCCTTACGCGTCGGCGACACTTTCCGCCTCCTGACCCGCCGTGCGCCCCGAAGGTGCCGACGCCCCCCGCGGACGCGTCGGCGCCACTTTCCGCCACCTGCCCCCCGAGCGCCCCAAAGGTGCCGATGCCACCCCGGACATGTCGACGACACTTTCCGCCGCCTCCCCCGCCGAGCGCCCCAAAGGTGCCCGACGCCCCTCCGGATGCGTCGGTGCCACTTTCCGCCGCCTGACCCCCCCAAGCGCCCTGAAGGTGCCGACGCCCACCCGGGACGCGTCGGCGCCACTTTCCGACTCCTGACCCCCCGAGCGCCCCGATCGTGCCGAAGCCCCCACCGGACGCATCGGCGCCACTTTCCGCAGCCTGACCCACCGAGCGCCCCGAATGTGCCGACGCCCCCCCGGACGCGTCGGCGCCACTTTCCGACGCCTGGCCCCCCGAGCGCCCCGAAGGTGCTGAAGCCCCCACCGGACGCATCAGTGCCACTTTCCTCCGCCTGACCCGCCGAGCGCCCCGAAGTTGCCGACGCCCCCCCGGACGCGTCGGCTCCACTTTCCGCCGCCTGACCACCCGAGCACCCTGAAGGTGCCAACGCCACCCAGGGACCCGTCGGAGCCACTTTCCGACGCCTGACCCCCCGAGCGCCCCGAAGGTGCCGAAGCCCCCCCGGGACGCGTCGGCGCCACTTTCCGACACCTGACCCCACCCAGAGGCACGAAGGTGCCGACGCCCATCCGGGACATGTCGGCGCCACTTTCCGCTGCCTGGTCCGCCGAGCGCCGCGAAGGTGCCGACGCCCCCCGGACGCGTCGGCGCCACTTTCCGCCGCCTGACCCCCTGAGAGCCCCGAAGGTGCCGACGCCCCCCGGGATGCGTAGGCGCCACTTTCCAACGCCTGACCCCCCGAGCGCCCCGAAGGTGCCGAAGCCCCCACCGGACGCGTCGGCGCCACTTTCCGCCGCCTGACCCACAGAGCGCCCCGAAGGTGCCGACGTCCCCCTGGACGCGTCGGCGCCACTTTCCGCCGCCTGACCCCCCGAGCGCCTGGAAGGTGCCGACGCCCACCCGGGACGCGTCGGCGCCACTTTCTAACTCCTGACCTCCCGAGCGCCCCGAAGGTGCCGACGCCCCCCGGACACTTCGGCGCCACTTTCTGCCAGCTGACCCGCCGAGCGCCCCGAAGCTGCCGACGCCCCCCCGGACGCGTCGGCGCCACTTTCCGCTGCCTGACCCCCAGAGCACCCCGAAGGTGCCGACCCCCACCCAGGACGCGTCAGCGCCACTTTCCGACTCCTGACCCCCCGAGCGCCCCGATCGTGCCGAAGCCCCCACCGGACGCATCGGTGCCACTTTCCGCCGCCTGACCCGCCGAGCGCCCCGAATGTGCCGACGCCCCCCCGGACGCGTCGGCGCCACTTTCCGCCGCCTGACCACCCCAGCGCCCCAAAGGTGCCGACGCCACCCCGGGACGCGTCGGAGCCACTTTCCGACGCCTGGCCCCCGAGCGCCCCGAAGGTGCTGAAGCCCACACCGGACGCATCAGTGCCACTTTCCGCCGCCTGACCCGCCGAGCGCCCCGAAGGTGCCGACGCCCCCCCGGACACTTCGGCTCCACTTTCCGCCGCCTGACCGCCCGAGCACCCTGAAGGTGCCGACGCCACCCCGGGACCCGTCGGAGCCACTTTCCGACGCCTGACCCCCCGAGCGCCCCGAAGGTGCCGACGCCCCCCCGGGATGCGTCGGCGCCACTTTCCGCCGCCTGACCCGCCGAGCGCCCCGAAGGTGCCGACGCACCCCCGGACGCGTCGGCGCCACTTTCCGACTCCTGACCCCCCGAGCGCCCCGAACGTGCCGACGCCACCCCGGGACCCGTCGGAGCCACTTTCCGCCCCCTGACCCTCCCGAGCGCCCCGAAGGTGCCGATGGCCTCACGGACGCGTCGGGGCCACTTTCCGCCGCCTGACCCTCCACAGCACCTCGAAGGTGCCGACACCCCCCCGGACGCGTCGGCGCCACTTTCAGCCGCCTGACCCCCCCGACAGCCCCGAAAGTGCCGACGCCCCCGCCTGACGCGTCGGCGCCAGTTTCTGCCGCCTGACCCCCCGAGCGCCCCGAAAGTGCCGACGCCCCCGCCGGACGCGTCGTCGCCACTTTCCGCCGCCTAACTCCCCGAGCGCCCCGAAAGTTCCGACGCCCCCGCCGGACGTGTCGTCGCCACTTTCCGCCGCCTAACCCCCCTAGCGCCCAAAAGTTCCGACGCCCCCGCCGGACACGTCGGCGCCACTTTCCGCCTCCTGACCCCCCGAGCGCCCCGAAAGTGCCGAGGCCCCCGCCTGACGAGTCGGCACCACTTTCCTCCGCCTGACCCTCCGAACACCCCGAAAGTGCTGATGACCCCCCGGATGCGTCAGCGCCTCTTTCCGCCGCCTGACCCCCCGAACGGCCCGAAATTGCCGACGCCCCTGCCGGACGCGTCGGCCGAACTTTCCGCCGCCTGACCCGCCGAGCGCGCCTAAAATGCCGACGCCCCCAACGGACGCGTCAGTGCCACTTTCCGCCGCCTGACCCCCGAGCGCCCCGAAAGTGCCGACGCCCCCACGGATGCGTTGGCGCCACTTTCTGCCGCCTCACCCCCCGAGCGCCCCGAAAGTGCCGACACACCCCCGGACGCGTCGGCGCCACTTTCCGCAGCCTGGCCCCCCGAGCGCCCCGAAACTGCCGATGCCCCCACCGGACGCGTCGCCGCCAATTTCCGCCGCCTGACCCCGCTAGCGCACCGAAAGTGCCGACGCCCCCCCGGACGCGTCGGCGCCACTTTCCGCCGCCTGACCCCCCGAACGCCCCGAAAGTGCCGAAGCCCCCGCCGGACGCGTCGGCACCAATTTCTGCCGTCCGACCCCCCGAGCGCCCCGAAAGTGCCCATGCCCCCGCCGGACGCGTCGGCGCCACTTTCCGCTGCCTGACCCCCCGAGCGCCCCGAAAGTGCCCACGCCCCCCCGGACACGTCGGCGGCACTTTCCGCCGCCTGGCCCCCCGAGCGCCCCGAAACTGCCGATGCCCCCACCGGATGCGTCGCCGCCAATTTCCGCCGCCTCAGCCCCCTAGCGCCCCGAAAGTGCCGACGCCCCCCCGTATGTGTCGGCGCCACTTTCCACCGCATGACCCCCGAACGCCCCGAAAGTGCCGACGCTCCCGCCAGACGCGTCGGCGCCACTTTCCGCCGCACGACCCCCCGAGCGCCCCGAAAGTGCCGACGCCCCCGCCGGACGCGTCGGCGCAACTTTCTACCACCCGACCCCCCGAGCGCCACGACAGTGCCGACGTCCCCGCCGGACGTGTCTGCGTGACTTTCCGCCGCCTGACCCCCGAGCGCCACGAAAGTGCCGACGCCCCCCGGACGGGTCGGCGCCACTTTCCGCCGCCTGACCCCCCGAGCGCCCCG
Source organism: Gambelia wislizenii (assembly GCA_030847615.1). Classification (NCBI taxonomy): domain Eukaryota; kingdom Metazoa; phylum Chordata; class Lepidosauria; order Squamata; family Crotaphytidae; genus Gambelia; species Gambelia wislizenii. The sequence goes on from JAUMIR010000030.1 coordinate 18,977, forward strand.
AAAGTGCCGACGCCCCACTGGACGCGTCGGCACCACTTTCCGCCCCCTGACCCCCCGAGCGCCCCGAAAGTGCCGACGCCCCCACGGACGCGTCGGCGCCACTTTCCGCCACATGACCCCCCGAGCGCCCCGAAACTGCCGACGCTCCCGCCAGACGCGTCGGCGCCACTTTCTGCCGCCTGACTCCCGAGCGCCCCGAATCTGCCGACGGCCACGCAGGACGTGTTGGCGCCACTTTGCGCCGCCTGACCCCCCGAGCGCCCCGAAAGTGTTAAAGCCCCCGCCGTACGCGTCGGCGCCACTTTCCGCCGCCTGACCCCCCGAGCGCCCCGAAAGTGCCAACCCCCCCTCCGGACACGTCGGCGCCACTTTCGGCCGCCTGTCCCCCTGAGCGCCACGAAAGTGCCGACGCCCCCCTGGACGCGTCGGCGCCACTTTCCGCCGCCTGTTCCCCCGAGCGCCACGAAAGTGCAACGTCCCCCTGGACGCATCGGCGCCACTTTCCGCTGCCTGACCCCCCCAGCGCCCCGAAACTACCGACGCTCCCGCCGGACGCATCGGCGCCACTTTCTGCCGCCTGACTCCCGAGCGCCCCGAAAGTGCCGACGGCCACGCAGGACGCGTTGGCGCCACTTTCCGCCACCTGACCCCCCAAGCGCCCCGAAAGAGTTGAAGCCCCCGCCGTACGCGTCGGCGCCACTTTCTGCCGCCTGACCCCCCGAGCGCCCCGAAAGTGCCAACCCCCTCTCCAGACGCGTCAGCGCCACTTTCCGCCGCCTGAACCCGCGAGCGCCCCGAACGTGCCTACGCCCTTGCCCGACGCGTCGGCTCCACTTTCCGCCGCCTGACCCCCCGAGTGCCCCGAAAGTACCGACGCCCCCCTGGACGCGTCGGCGCCACTTTCCGCCGCCTGTCCCCCCGAGCGCCACGAAACTGCCGACGCTTCCGCCGGACGCGTCGGTGCCACTTTCTGCCGCCTGACTCCCGAGCGCCCCGAAAGTGCCGACGGCCACGCAGGACGCGTTGGCGCCACTTTCCGCCGCCTGACCCCCCGAGCGCCCCGAAAGTGAAGCCCCCGCCGTACGCGTCGGCGCCACTTTCCGCCGCCTGACCCCCCGAGCGCTCCGAAAGTCCCAACCCCCCCTCCGGACGCGTCGGCGCCACTTTCCGCCGCCTGACCCCGCGAGCGCCACGAAAGTGCCGACGCCCCCGCCGGACGTGTTGGCGCCATGTTCCGCCGCCTGACCCCCCGAGCGCCCCGAACGTGCCGACGCCCCGCCGGACGCGTCGGCGCCACTTTCCACCACCTGACCCCCCCGAGTGCCCCGAAAGTGCTGACGCCCCCCCGGACGCGTCGGCGTCACTTTCCGCCGCCTCCCCCCCCCGAGCAGCGCGACAGTGCCGACGCCCCCCCGGACGCGTCGGCACCACTTTCTGCCACCTGACCACCCGAGCGCCCCGAAAGTGCCGACGACCCCGCCGGACGCGTCGGCGCCACTTTCCGCCGCCTGACCCCCCGAGCGCCCCGAAAGTGCCAACAACCGCCCGGACGCGTCGGCGTCACTTTCCGCCACCTGACCCCCCGAGCGCCCCGAAAGTGCCGACGCCCCCACGGACGCGTCGCCTCCACATTCCGCCGCCTGACCCCCCGAGCGCCACTAAAGTGCCAACGCCCCCCCGGACGCGTCGGCGCCACTTTCCGCCGCCTGACACCCCGAGCGCCCCGAAAGTGCCGACGCTTCCGCCGGATGCGTCGGCGCCACTTTCCCCCGCCTGACCCCTGAGCACCCCGAAAGTGCCGACGCCCCCCCGGACACGTCGGCGCAACTTTCCACCGCCTGACCACCCAAGCGCCCCGAAAGTGCCGACGCCCCCCCGGACGCGTCTGCGCCAGTTTCCGCCGCCTCACCCCCCGAGCGCCCCGAAAGCGCCGACGCCCCCCGGACGCTTCAGCGCCACTTTCCGCCGCCCGACCCCCCGAGCGACCCGAAAGCGCCTACGCCTCCCGAACGCGTCGGCGCCACTTTCCGCCGCCCGACCCCCCGAGCGCCCCGAAAGCGCCGACGCCCCCCCGGACGCGTCGGCGCCACTTTCCGCAGCCCGACCCCCCGAGCGCCCCGAAAGCGCCGACACGCCCCCGGACACGTCGGCGCCAGTTTACACCGCCCGACCCCACGAGCGCCCCGAAAGCGCCGACGCCCCCCCTGACGCGTTGGCGCCACTTTCCGCCCCCCGACCCCCCGAGCGCCCCGAAAGCGCCAACGCCCCCCGAGACGCGTGGGCGCCTCTTTCCGCCGCCCGACCCCCCGAGCGCCCCGAAAGTGCCTACACCCCCCGGGACTCGTCGGCGCCACTTTCCGCCGCATGACACCCCCCGAGCTCCCCGAAAGTGCCGACTCCCCCCCGGACGCGTCGGCGCCACTTTCCGCCGCCCGACCCCCCGAGCGCCCCGAAAGTGCCGACGCCCCCCCGGACGCGTCGGCGCCACTTTCCGCCGCCCGACCGCCCGGGCGCCCCGAAAGTGTCGACGCCCCCCGGGACGCGTCGGCGCCACTTTCCGCCGCATGACACCCCGAGCTCCCCGAAAGTGCCGACGCCCCCCCGGACGCGAAGGCGCCACTTTCTGCCGCCCGACCCCCCGAGCGCCCCGAAAGTGCTGACGCCCCCCGGATGCGTCGGCGCCACTTTCCGCCGCCCGACCCCCGAGCGCTCCGAAAGCTCCGACGCCCCCCCGGACGCGTCGGCGCCACTTACCGCCGCCTTACCCCCTGAGCTCCCAGAAAGTGCCGACGCCCCCCCGGACGCGTCGGAGCCACTTTCCGCCGCCTGACCCCCCGAGCGCCCCGAAAGTGCCTACGCCCCCCTGGACGCGTCGGCACCACTTTCCGCCGCCTGACCCCCCAAGCGCCCCGAAAGTGCCTACGTCCCCCCGGAAGCGTCGGCGCCACTTTCCGTCGCCTGACCCCCCGAGGGCCCCGAAAGTGCTGACGCCCCCCCGGACGCATCGGCGCCACTTTCCACCGCCTGACCCCCCGAGCGCCCCGAAAGTGCCTACGCCCCCCGGACGCGTCGGCGCCACTTTCCGTCGCCTGACACCCCGAGCGCCCCGAAAGTGCCGACGCCCCCTCGGATGCGTCGGCGCCACTTTCCACCGCCTGACCACCTGAGCGCCCCGAAAGTTCTGACGCCCCCCTGGACGCGTCGGCGCCACTTTCCGCCCCCCGACCCCCCGAGCGCCCCGAAAGCGCCTACGCCTCCCGAACGCGTCGGCGCCACTTTCCGCCGCCTGACCCCCCGAGCGCCCCGAAAGCGCCGACGTCCCCCCGGACGCGTCGGCGCCACTTTCCGCCCCCCGACCCCCCGAGCGCCCCGAAAGCACCGACACCCCGCCGGACTCTTCGGCGCCACTTTCGGCCGCCCGACCCCTTTAGCACCCCGAAAGTGCCGACGCTCCCCGGACGCGTCGGCGCCACTTTCCGCCGCCCGACCCCCCGAGCGCCCCGAGCGCCCCGACGCCCCCCTGGACGCGTCGGCGCCAGTTTCCGCCGCCTCACCCACCGAGCGCCCCGAAAGCGCCGACGCCCCCCCTGGACGCGTCGGCGCCAATTTCCGCCGCCTGACCCCCCGAGCGCCCCGAAATCGCCGATGCCCCCCCGGATGCGTCGGCGCCACTTACCGCCGCCCGACCCCCCGAGCGCCCCGAATGTGCCGACACCCCCCCGGACGCGTCGGCGCCACTTTCCGCCGCCCGACCCCCCGAGCCCCCCGAAACCGCCGACGCCCCGCCGGACGCGTCGGCACCACTTTCCGCAGCCCGACCCCCCGAGCGCCCCGAAAGCGCCGACGCCCCCCCTGACGCGTCGGCGCCACTTTCCGCCGCCCGACCCCCCGACCGCCCTGTAAGCGCCTACGCCCCCCGAACGCGTCGGCGCCACTTTCCGCCGCCCGACCCCCCGAGCGCCCCCGAAAGCACCGACGCCCCCCTGTACGCGTCGGCGCCACTTTCCGCCGCCCGACCCGCCGTCTCCCCCGAAAGCGCCGACGCCCCCCCGGAAGCGTCGGCGCCACTTTCCGCCACCTGACCCCCCCGAGTGCCCCGAAAGTGCTGACGCCCCCCCGGACGCGTCGGCGTCACTTTCCGCCGCCTTCCCCCCCGAGCGCCGCGACAGTGCCGACGCCCCCCCGGACGCGTCGGCACCACTTTCCGCCGCCTCCCCCCCCGAGCGCCGCGACAGTGCCGACGCCCCCCCGGATGCGTCGGCACCACTTTCCGCCGCCCGAAACCCCGAGCGCCCCGAAAGCCCCGACGCCCCCCTGGACGCGTCGGCGCCAGTTTCCGCCGCCTCACCCACCGAGCGCCCCGAAAGCGCCGACGCCCCCCCTGGACGCGTCGGCGCCAATTTCCGCCGCCTGACCCCCCGAGCGCCCCGAAATCGCCGACGCCCCCCCGGACGCGAAGGCGCCACTTTCCGCCGCCCGACCCCCCGAGCGCCCCGAAAGTGCCGACGCCCCCCGGATGCGTCGGCGCCACTTTCCGCCGCCCGACCCCCCGAGCGCCCCGAATGCTCTGACGCCACCCCGGACGCGTCGGCGCCACTTACCGCCGCCTTACCCCCCGAGCTCCCAGAAAGTGCCGACGCCCCCCCGGACGCGTCGGAGCCACTTTCCGCCGCCTGACCCCCCGAGCGCCCCGAAAGTGCCTACGCCACCCCGGACGCGTCGGCACCACTTTCTGCCGCCTGACCCCCCAAGCGCCCCGAAAGTGCCTACGTCCCCCCGGAAGCGTCGGCTCCACTTTCCGTCGCCTGACCCCCCGAGGGCCCCGAAAGTGCCGACGCCCCTCCGGACGCGTCGGCGCCACTTTCCGCCGCCTGACCACCCGAGCGCCCCGAAAGCGCCGACGCCCCCCCGGACGCGTCGGCGCCAGTTTCCGCCGCCTCACCCCCCATGCGCCTCGAAAGTGCTGACGCCCCCCCGGACGCATCGGCGCCACTTTCCGCCGCCTGACCCCCGAGCGCCCCGAAAGTGCCTACGCCCCCCGGACGCGTCGGCGCCACTTTCCGTCGCCTGACACCCCGAGCGCCCCGAAAGTGCCGACGCCCCCTCGGATGCGTCGGCGCCACTTTCCACCGCCTGACCATCCGAGCGCCCCGAAAGTGCCGACGCCCCCCTGGACGCGTCGGCGCCAGTTTCCGCTGCCTCACCCCCCGAGCGCCCCGAAAGCGCCGACGCCCCCCCGGACGCTTCGGCGCCACTTTCCGCCGCCCGACCCCCCGAGCGCCCCGAAAGCGCCTACGCCTCCCGGAAGCGTCGGCGCCACTTTCCGCCCCCCGACCCCCCGAGCGCCCCGAAAGCGCCGACGCCCCGCCGGACTCTTCGGCGCCACTTTCCGCAGCCCGACTCCCGGAGCGCCCCGAAAGTGCCGACGCCCCCCGGACGCGTCGGCGCCAGTTTCCGCCGCCCGACCCCCCGAGCGCCCCGAGCGCCCCGACGCCCCCCTGGACGCGTCGGCGCCAGTTTCCGCCGCCTCACCCACCGAGCGCCCCGAAAGCGCCGACGCCCCCCCCGGACGCGTCGGCGCCACTTTCCGCCGCCCGACCCCCCGACCGCCCCGTAAGCGCCTACGCCCCCCGAACGTGTCGGTGCCACTTTCCGCCGCCCGACCCCCCGAGCGCCCCCGAAAGCGCCGACGCCCCCCCGTACGCGTCGGCGCCACTTTCCGCCGCCCAACCCGCCGACTCCCCCGAAAGCGCCGACGCCCCCCCGGACGCGTCGGCGCAACTTTCCGCCGCCCGACCTGCCGAGTGCCCCGAAAGCGCCGGCGGCGCCCCGGACGCGTGTGCACCACTTTCCGCCGCCTCACCCACCGAGCGCCCCGAAAGCGCCGATGCCTCCCCGGACGCGTCTGCGCCATTTTCCGCCGCCTTCACCCCCCGTGCGCCCCGAAAGCGCCGACGCCCCCCCGGACGCGTCGGCGCCACTTTCCGCCGCCCGACCCCCCGAGCGCCCCGAATGCGCCGACGCCCCCCGGATGCGTGGTCGCCACTTTCCGCCGCCCGACCCCCCGAGCGCCCCGAAAGCGCCGACGCCCCCCGGACGCGGCGTCGCCACTTTCCGCCGCCTGACCCCCCGAGCGCCCCGAAAGCGCCGACGCACCCACCAACGCGTCGTCGCCACTTTCCGCCACCCGACCCCCCGAGGGCCCCGAAAGTGCCGACGCCCCTCCGGACGCGTCGGCGCCACTTTCCGCCGCCTGACCACCCGAGCGCCCCGAAAGCGCCGACGCACCCCCGGACGCGTCGGCGCCAGTTTCCGCCGCCTCACCCCCCATGCGCCTCGAAAGTGCTGACGCCCCCCCGGACGCATCGGCGCCACTTTCCGCCGCCTGACCCCCGAGCGCCCCGAAAGTGCCTACGCCCCCCGGACGCGTCGGCGCCACTTTCCGTCGCCTGACACCCCGAGCGCCCCGAAAGTGCCGACGCCCCCTCGGATGCGTCGGCGCCACTTTCCACCGCCTGACCACCCGAGCGCCCCGAAAGTGCCGACGCCCCCCTGGACGCGTCGGTGCCAGTTTCCGCTGCCTCACCTCCCGAGCGCCCCGAAAGCGACGACGCCCCCCCGGACGCTTCGGCGCCACTTTCCGCCGCCCGACCCCCCGAGCGCCCCGAAAGCGCCTACGCCTCCCGGAAGCGTCGGCGCCACTTTCCGCCCCCCGACCCCCCGAGCGCCCCGAAACCGCCGACGCCCCGCCGGACTCTTCGGCGCCACTTTCGGCCGCCCGACTCCCGGAGCGCCCCGAAAGTGCCGACGCCCCCCGGACGCGTCGGCGCCACTTTCCACCGCCCGACCCCCCGAGCGCCCCGAGCGCCCCGACGCCCCCCTGGACGCGTCGGCGCCAGTTTCCGCCGCCTCACCCACCGAGCGCCCCGAAAGCGCCGACGCCCCCCCCGGACGCGTCGGCGACAATTTCCGCCGCCTGACCCCCCGAGCGCCCCGAAATCGCCGACGCCCCCCCGGATGCGTCGGCGCCACTTACCGCCGCCCGACCCCCCGAGCGCCCCGAATGTGCCGACACCCCCCCGGACGCGTCGGCGCCACTTTCCGCCGCCCAACCCGCCGACTCCCCCGAAAGCGCCGACGCCCCCCTGGACGCGTCGGCGCAACTTTCCGCCGCCCGACCTGCCGAGTGCCCCGAAAGCGCCGGCGGCGCCCCGGACGCGTGTGCACCACTTTCCGCCGCCTCACCCACCGAGCGCCCCGAAAGCGCCGATGCCTCCCCGGACGCGTCTGCGCCATTTTCCGCCGCCTTCACCCCCCGTGCGCCCCGAAAGCGCCGACGCCCCCCCGGACGCGTCGGCGCCACTTTCCGCCGCCCGACCCCCCGAGCGCCCCGAATGCGCCGACGCCCCCCGGATGCGTCGTCGACACTTTCCGCCGCCCGACCCCCCGAGCGCCCCGAAAGCGCCGACGCCCCCCGGACGCGGCGTCGCCACTTTCCGCCGCCTGACCCCCCGAGCGCCCCGAAAGCGCCGACGCACCCACCAACGCGTCGTCGCCACTTTCCGCCACCCGACCCCCCGAGGGCCCCGAAAGTGCCGACGCCCCTCCGGACGCGTCGGCGCCACTTTCCGCCGCCTGACCACCCGAGCGCCCCGAAAGCGCCGACGCACCCCCGGACGCGTCGGCGCCAGTTTCCGCCGCCTCACCCCCCATGCGCCTCGAAAGTGCTGACGCCCCCCCGGACGCATCGGCGCCACTTTCCGCCGCCTGACCCCCGAGCGCCCCGAAAGTGCCTACGCCCCCCGGACGCGTCGGCGCCACTTTCCGTCGCCTGACACCCCGAGCGCCCCGAAAGTGCCGACGCCCCCTCGGATGCGTCGGCGCCACTTTCCACCGCCTGACCACCCGAGCGCCCCGAAAGTGCCGACGCCCCCCTGGACGCGTCGGCGCCAGTTTCCGCTGCCTCACCTCCCGAGCGCCCCGAAAGCGCCGACGCCCCCCCGGACGCTTCGGCGCCACTTTCCGCCGCCCGACCCCCCGAGCGCCCCGAAAGCGCCTACGCCTCCCGGAAGCGTCGGCGCCACTTTCCGCCCCCCGACCCCCCGAGCGCCCCGAAACCGCCGACGCCCCGCCGGACTCTTCGGCGCCACTTTCGGCCGCCCGACTCCCGGAGCGCCCCGAAAGTGCCGACGCCCCCCGGACGCGTCGGCGCCACTTTCCACCGCCCAACCCCCCGAGCGCCCCGAGCGCCCCGACGCCCCCCTGGACGCGTCGGCGCCAGTTTCCGCCGCCTCACCCACCGAGCGCCCCGAAAGCGCCGACGCCCCCCCCGGACGCGTCGGCGACAATTTCCGCCGCCTGACCCCCCGAGCGCCCCGAAATCGCCGACGCCCCCCCGGATGCGTCGGCGCCACTTACCGCCGCCCGACCCCCCGAGCGCCCCGAATGTGCCGACACCCCCCCGGACGCGTCGGCGCCACTTTCCGCCGCCCGACCCCCCGTGCCCCCCGAAACCGCCGACGCCCCGCCGGACGCGTCGGCACCACTTTCCGCCGCCCGACCCCCCGAGCTCCCCGAAAGCGCCGACGCCCCGCCTGACGCGTCGGCGCCACTTTCCGCCGCCCGACCCCCTGACCGCCCCGTAAGCGCCTACGCCCCCCGAACGCGTCGGCGCCACTTTCCGCCGCCCGACCCCCCGAGCGCCCCCGAAAGCGCCGACGCCCCCCCGTACGCGTCGGCGCCACTTTCCGCCGCCCAACCCGCCGACTCCCCCGAAAGCGCCGATGCCCCCCCGGACGCGTCGGCGCAACTTTCCGCCGCCCGACCTGCCGAGTGCCCCGAAAGCGCCGGCGGCACCCCGGACGCGTGTGCACCACTTTTCGCCGCCTCACCCACCGAGCGCCCCGAAAGCGCCGACGCCCCCCCCGGACGCGTCGGCGCCACTTTCCGACGCCAGACCCCCCGAGCGCCTCGAAAGTGCCGACGCCTCCCCGGACGCGTCTGCGCCATTTTCCGCCGCCTTCACCCCCCGTGCGCCCCGAAAGTGCCGACGCCCCCCTGGACGCGTCGGCGCCACTTTCCGCCGCCTGACCACCCGAGCGCCCCGAAAGTGGCGACGCCCCCCCGGACGCGTCGGCGCCAGTTTCCGCCGCCTGACCACCCGAGCGCCCCGAAAGAGCCGACGGCCCCCCGAACGCGTCGGCGCCACTTTCCGCCACCCGACCCACCGAGCGCCCCGAAAACGCCGACGTCCCCCCGAATGCGTCGGCGCCACTTTCCGCCGCCCGACCCCCCGAGCGCCCCGAAAGCGCCGACGCCCCCCCGGATGCGTCGGCGCCACTTTCCGCCGCCAGACCCCCCGAGCGCCCCGAAAGCGACGACGCCCCCCCGGACGCGTCGCCGCCACTTTCCGCCGAGCGACCACCCGTGCGCCCCGAAAGCGCCGATGCCCCCCGGACGCGTCGGCGCCAATTTCCGCCGCTCGACCCCCCCGAAAGCGCCGACGCCCCCCCGGACGCGTCGGCGCCACTTTCCGCCGCTCGACCCCCCCGAAAGCGCCGCGCCCCCCCGGACGCATTGGCGCCACATTCCGCCGCCCGACCCCCCGAGCACCCCGAAAGCGCCGACGCCCCCCCGGACGCGTCGCCGCCAGTTTCAGCCGCCTCACACCCCGAGCGCCCCGAAAGCGCCGACGCACCCCCGGACGCGTCGGCGCCACTTTCCGCCGCCCGACCCCCCGAGCGCCCCGAGCGCCCCGACGCGCCCCCTGGACGCGTTGTCGCCACTTTCCGCCGCCCGACCCGCCGAGCGCCCCGAAAGCGCCAACGCCCCCCCGGACACGTCGGCGCCACTTTCCGCCGCCTGACCGCCTGAGCGCCCCTAAGGGCCGACGCCCCCCCGGACGCGTCGGCCCAAGTTTCCGCCGCCTCACCCACCGAGCGCCCCAAAAGCGCCGACGCCCCCCCGGACGCGTCGGCGCCACTTTCCGCCGCCCGACCCCCTGAGCGCCCCGAAAGTGCTGATGCCCCCCCGTACGCGTCTGCGCCACTTTCCGCCGCCTGACCCCCCGAGCGCCCCGAAAGTGCCTACGCCCGCCCGGACGCGTCGGCGGCACTTTCCGCCGCCTGACCGCTCGAGCGTCCCGAAAGTGCCTACGCCCCCCCGGACTCCTCGGCGGCACTTTCCGCCGCCTGACCCCCCGAGCTCCCCGAATGTGCATACGCCCCCCGGAACACGTCGGCGCCACTTTCCGCCGCATGACCCCCCGAGCTCCCCGAAAGTGCCGACGCCACCCCGGACGCGTCGGCGCCACTTTCCGCCGCCTCACCCCCCGAGCGCCCCAAAAGTGCCTACGCCCCCCCGGACGCGTCGGCGCCACTTACCGCCGCCTTACCCCCCGAGCGCCCCGAAAGTGCCGACGCCCCCCCGGACCCGTCGGCGCCACTTTCTGCCGCCTGACCCCCCGAGCGCCCCGAAAGCGCCGACGCCCCCCCGAACGCGTCGGCGCCACTTTCCGCCGCCCGACCCCCCGAGCGCCCCGAAAGTGCCTACGCCCCCCCGGACGTGTCGGCGCCACTTTCCGCCGCCCAACCCCCCGAGCGACCCGAAAGCGCCGACGCTCCCCCGAACGCGTCGGCGCCACTTTCCGCCGCCCGACCCGCCACGCGCCCCGAAAGCGCCGACGCCCCCCCGGACGCGTAGGCGCCACTTTCCGCCGCCTGACCCCCTGAGCGCCCCGAAGGGCCGACGCCCCCCCGGACACGTCGGCCCAAGTTTCCGCCGCCTCACCCACCGAGCGCCCCGAAAGCGCCGTCGCCCCCCCGGACGCGTCGGCGCCACTTTCTGCCGCCCGACCCCCCGAGCGCCTGCAAAGTGCTGACGCCCCCCCGGACGCGTCTGCGCCACTTTCCGCCGCCTGACCCCCCGATCGCCCCGAAAGTGCCTACGCCCCCCCGGACGCGTCGGCGCCACTTTCCGCCGCCTGAGCCCCCGTGCGCCCCGAAAGTTCCTACGCCCCCCCGGACGCGTCGGCGCCACTTACCGCCGCCTTACCCCCCGAGCGCCCCGAATGTGCCGACGCCCCCCCGGACCCGTCGGCGCCACTTTCCGCCGCCTGACCCCCCGAGCGCCCCGAAAGTGCCTACGCCCCCCCGGACGCGTCGGCGCCACTTTCCGTCGCCTGACACCCCGATAGCCCCGAAAGTGCCGACTGCCCCCCGGACGCGTCGGCGCCACTTTCCGCCGCCTGACCTCCCGAGCGCCCCGAAAGTGCCGACGCCCCCCCGGACGCGTCGGCGCCAGTTTCCGCCGCCTCACTCCCCGAGCGCCCCGAAAGCGCCGACGCCCCCCCGGATGCTTCGGCTCCACTTTCCGCCGCCCGACCCCCCGAGCGCCCTGAAAGCGCCGACGCCCCCCCGGATACGTCGGCGCCACTTTCCGCCGCCTGACCCCCTGAGCACCCCGAAGGGCTGACGCCCCCCCGGACGCGTCGGCCCAAGTTTCCGCCGCCTCACCCACCGAGCGCCCCGAAAGCGCCAACGCCCCCCCGGACGCGTCGGCGCCACTTTCCGCCGCCCGACCCCCCGAGCGCACCGAAAGTGCCTACGCCCCCCCGAACGCGTCGGCGCCACTTTCCGTCGCCTGACACCCCGAGCGCCCCGAAAGTGCCGACTGCCCCCCGGACGCGTCGGCGCCACTTTCCGCCGCCTGACCCCCCGAGCACCCCGAAAGTGCCTACGCCCCCCCCGGACGCGTTGGCGGCACTTTCCGCCGCCTGACCCCCCGAGCGCCCCGAATGTGCATACGCCCTCCGGGACGCGTCGGCGCCACTTTCCGCCGCATGACCCCCCGAGCTCCCCGAAAGTGCCGATGCCACCCCGGACGCGTCGGCGCCACTTTCCGCCGCCTCACCCCCCGAGCGCCCCGAAAGTGCCTACGCCCCCCCGGACGCGTCGGCGCCACTTTCCGTCGCCTGACCCCCCGAGCGCCCCGAAAGTGCCGAAGCCCCCCCGGACGCGTTGGCGCCAGTTTCCGCCGCCTCACCCCCCGAGGGCCCCGAAAGTGCTGACGCCCCACGGACGCGTCGGCGCCACTTTCCGCCGCCTGACCCCCCGAGCACCCCGAAAGTGCCTACGCCCCCCCCGGACGCGTCGGCGTCACTTTCTGCCGCCTGACCCCCCGAGCGCCCCGAAAGTGCATACGCCCTCCAGGACGCGTCGGCGCCAGTTTCCGCCGCATGACCCCCCGAGCTCCCCGAAAGTGCCGACGCCACCCCGGATGCGTCGGCGCCACTTTCCGCCGCCTCACCCCTCGAGCGCCCCGAAAGTGCCTACGCCCCCCCGGACGCGTCGGCGCCACTTTCCGTCGCCTGACCCCCCGAGCGCACCGAAAGTGCATACGCCCTCCAGGACGCGTCGGCGCCACTTTCCGCCGCCTGACCACCTGAGCGCCCCGAAAGCGCCGAGGCCCCCCCGGATGCGTTGACGCCAGTTTCCGCCGCCTGACCCCCCGAGCGCCCCGAAAGTGCCTACGCCCCCGCGGACGCGTCGGCGCCACTTTCCGTCGCCTGAGCCCCCAAGCGCCCCCAAAGTGCCTACGCCCCCCCGGACGCGTCGGCGCCACTTACCGCCGCCTTACCCCCCGAGCGCCCCGAAAGTGCTGACGCCCCCCGGACGCGTCGGCGCCACTTTCCGCCGCCCGACCCCCCGAGCGCACCGAAAGTGCCTACGCCCCCCCGAACGCGTCGGCGCCACTTTCCGTCGCCTGACACCCCGAGCGCCCCGAAAGTGCCGACTGCCCCCCGGACGCGTCGGCGCCACTTTCCGCCGCCTGACCCCCCGAGCGCCCCGAAAGTGCCTACGCCCCCCCCGGACGCGTTGGCGGCACTTTCCGCCGCCTGACCCCCCGAGCGCCCCGAAAGTGCATACGCCCTCCGGGACGCGTCGGCGCCACTTTCCGCCGCATGACCCCCCGAGCTCCCCGAAAGTGCCGATGCCACCCCGGACGCGTCGGCGCCACTTTCCGCCGCCTCACCCCCCGAGCGCCCCGAAAGTGCCTACGCCCCCCCGGACGCGTCGGCGCCACTTTCCGTCGCCTGACCCCCCGAGCGCCCCGAAAGTGCCGAAGCCCCCCCGGACGCGTTGGCGCCAGTTTCCGCCGCCTCACCCCCCGAGGGCCCCGAAAGTGCTGACGCCCCACGGACGCGTCGGCGCCACTTTCCGCCGCCTGACCCCCCGAGCACCCCGAAAGTGCCTACGCCCCCCCCGGACGCGTCGGCGTCACTTTCTGCCGCCTGACCCCCCGAGCGCCCCGAAAGTGCATACGCCCTCCAGGACGCGTCGGCGCCACTTTCTGCCGCATGACCCCCCGAGCTCCCCGAAAGTGCCGACGCCACCCCGGACGCGTCGGCGCCACTTTCCGCCGCCTCACCCCTCGAGCGCCCCGAAAGTGCCTACGCCCCCCCGGACGCGTCGGCGCCACTTTCCGTCGCCTGACCCCCCGAGCGCACCGAAAGTGCATACGCCCTCCAGGACGCGTCGGCGCCACTTTCCGCCGCCTGACCACCTGAGCGCCCCGAAAGCGCCGAGGCCCCCCCGGATGCGTTGACGCCAGTTTCCGCCGCCTGACCCCCCGAGCGCCCCGAAAGTGCCTACGCCCCCGCGGACGCGTCGGCGCCACTTTCCGTCGCCTGAGCCCCCAAGCGCCCCGAAAGTGCCTACGCCCCCCCGGACGCGTCGGCGCCACTTACCGCCGCCTTACCCCCCGAGCGCCCCGAAAGTGCTGACGCCCCCCGGACGCGTCGGCGCCACTTTCCGCCGCCTGACCCCCCGAGTGCCCCGAAAGTGCCTAGGCCCCCCCGGACGCGTCGGCGGCACTTTCCGTTGCCTGACACCCCGAGCGCCCCGAAAGTGCCGATGCCCCCCCGGACGCGTCGGCGCCACTTTCCGCCGCCTGACCACCCGAGCGCACCGAAAGTGGCGACGCCCCCCCGGATGCGTCGGCGCCAGTTTCCGCCGCCTGACCACCCGAGCGCCCCGAAAGAGCCGACGGCCCCCCGAACGCGTCGGCGCCACTTTCCGCCGCCCGACCCCCCGAGCGCCCCGAAAACGCCGACGTCCCCCCGAACACGTCGGTGCCACTTTCCGCCGCCCGACCCCCCGAGCGCCCCGAAAGCGCCGACGCCCCCCCGGATGCGTCGGCGCCACTTTCCGCCGCCAGACCCCCCGAGCGCCCCGAAAGCGACGACGCCCCCCCGGACGCGTCGCCGCCACTTTCCGCCGAGCGACCACCCGTGCGCCCCGAAAGCGCCGATGCCCCCCGGACGCGTCGGCGCCAATTTCCGCCGCTCGACCCCCCCGAAAGCGCCGACGCCCCCCCGGACGCGTCGGCGCCACTTTCCGCCGCTCGACCCCCCCGAAAGCGCCGCGCCCCCCCGGACGCATTGGCGCCACATTCCGCCGCCCGACCCCCCGAGCACCCCGAAAGCGCCGACGCCCCCCCGGACGCGTCGCCGCCAGTTTCAGCCGCCTCACACCCCGAGCGCCCCGAAAGCGCCGACGCACCCCCGGACGCGTCGGCGCCACTTTCCGCCGCCCGACCCCCCGAGCGCCCCGAGCGCCCCGACGCCTCCCGGACGCGTTGTCGCCACTTTCCGCCGCCCGACCCGCCGAGCGCCCCGAAAGCGCCAACGCCCCCCCGGACACGTCGGCGCCACTTTCCGCAGCCTGACCGCCTGAGCGCCCCTAAGGGCCGACGCCCCCCCGGACGCGTCGGCCCAAGTTTCCGCCGCCTCACCCACCGAGCGCCCCGAAAGCGCCGACGCCCCCCCGGACCCGTCGGCGCCACTTTCCGCCGCCCGACCCCCTGAGCGCCCCGAAAGTGCTGACGCCCCCCCGTACGCGTCTGCGCCACTTTCCGCCGCCTGACCCCCCGAGCGCCCCGAAAGTGCCTACGCCCGCCCGGACGCGTCGGCGGCACTTTCCGCCGCCTGACCGCTCGAGCGTCCCGAAAGTGCCTACGCCCCCCCGGACTCCTCGGCGGCACTTTCCGCCGCCTGACCCCCCGAGCTCCCCGAATGTGCATACGCCCCCCGGGACACGTCGGCGCCACTTTCCGCCGCATGACCCCCCGAGCTCCCCGAAAGTGCCGACGCCACCCCGGACGCGTCGGCGCCACTTTCCGCCGCCTCACCCCCCGAGCGCCCCAAAAGTGCCTACGCCCCCCCGGACGCGTCGGCGCCACTTACCGCCGCCTTACCCCCCGAGCGCCCCGAAAGTGCCGACGCCCCCCCGGACCCGTCGGCGCCACTTTCTGCCGCCTGACCCCCCGAGCGCCCCGAAAGCGCCGACGCCCCCCCGAACGCGTCGGCGCCACTTTCCGCCGCCCGACCCCCCGAGCGCCCCGAAAGTGCCTACGCCCCCCCGGACGTGTCGGCGCCACTTTCCGCCGCCCAACCCCCCGAGCGACCCGAAAGCGCCGACGCTCCCCCGAACGCGTCGGCGCCACTTTCCGCCGCCCGACCCGCCACGCGCCCCGAAAGCGCCGACGCCCCCCCGGACGCGTAGGCGCCACTTTCCGCCGCCTGACCCCCTGAGCGCCCCGAAGGGCCGACGCCCCCCCGGACACGTCGGCCCAAGTTTCCGCCGCCTCACCCACCGAGCGCCCCGAAAGCGCCGTCGCCCCCCCGGACGCGTCGGCGCCACTTTCTGACGCCCGACCCCCCGAGCGCCTGCAAAGTGCTGACGCCCCCCCGGACGCGTCTGCGCCACTTTCCGCCGCCTGACCCCCCGATCGCCCCGAAAGTGCCTACGCCCCCCCGGACGCGTCGGCGCCACTTTCCGCCGCCTGAGCCCCCGTGCGCCCCGAAAGTTCCTACGCCCCCCCGGACGCGTCGGCGCCACTTACCGCCGCCTTACCCCCCGAGCGCCCCGAATGTGCCGACGCCCCCCCGGACCCGTCGGCGCCACTTTCCGCCGCCTGACCCCCCGAGCGCCCCGAAAGTGCCTACGCCCCCCCGGACGCGTCGGCGCCACTTTCCGTCGCCTGACACCCCGATAGCCCCGAAAGTGCCGACTGCCCCCCGGACGCGTCGGCGCCACTTTCCGCCGCCTGACCTCCCGAGCGCCCCGAAAGTGCCGACGCCCCCCCGGACGCGTCGGCGCCAGTTTCCGCCGCCTCACTCCCCGAGCGCCCCGAAAGCGCCGACGCCCCCCCGGATGCTTCGGCTCCACTTTCCGCCGCCCGACCCCCCGAGCGCCCTGAAAGCGCCGACGCCCCCCCGGATACGTCGGCGCCACTTTCCGCCGCCTGACCCCCTGAGCACCCCGAAGGGCTGACGCCCCCCCGGACGCGTCGGCCCAAGTTTCCGCCGCCTCACCCACCGAGCGCCCCGAAAGCGCCAACGCCCCCCCGGACGCGTCGGCGCCACTTTCCGCCGCCCGACCCCCCGAGCGCACCGAAAGTGCCTACGCCCCCCCGAACGCGTCGGCGCCACTTTCCGTCGCCTGACACCCCGAGCGCCCCGAAAGTGCCGACTGCCCCCCGGACGCGTCGGCGCCACTTTCCGCCGCCTGACCCCCCGAGCACCCCGAAAGTGCCTACGCCCCCCCCGGACGCGTTGGCGGCACTTTCCGCCGCCTGACCCCCCGAGCGCCCCGAATGTGCATACGCCCTCCGGGACGCGTCGGCGCCACTTTCCGCCGCATGACCCCCCGAGCTCCCCGAAAGTGCCGATGCCACCCCGGACGCGTCGGCGCCACTTTCCGCCGCCTCACCCCCCGAGCGCCCCGAAAGTGCCTACGCCCCCCCGGACGCGTCGGCGCCACTTTCCGTCGCCTGACCCCCCGAGCGCCCCGAAAGTGCCGAAGCCCCCCCGGACGCGTTGGCGCCAGTTTCCGCCGCCTCACCCCCCGAGGGCCCCGAAAGTGCTGACGCCCCACGGACGCGTCGGCGCCACTTTCCGCCGCCTGACCCCCCGAGCACCCCGAAAGTGCCTACGCCCCCCCCGGACGCGTCGGCGTCACTTTCTGCCGCCTGACCCCCCGAGCGCCCCGAAAGTGCATACGCCCTCCAGGACGCGTCGGCGCCACTTTCCGCCGCATGACCCCCCGAGCTCCCCGAAAGTGCCGACGCCACCCCGGACGCGTCGGCGCCACTTTCCGCCGCCTCACCCCTCGAGCGCCCCGAAAGTGCCTACGCCCCCCCGGACGCGTCGGCGCCACTTTCCGTCGCCTGACCCCCCGAGCGCACCGAAAGTGCATACGCCCTCCAGGACGCGTCGGCGCCACTTTCCGCCGCCTGACCACCTGAGCGCCCCGAAAGCGCCGAGGCCCCCCCGGATGCGTTGACGCCAGTTTCCGCCGCCTGACCCCCCGAGCGCCCCGAAAGTGCCTACGCCCCCGCGGACGCGTCGGCGCCACTTTCCGTCGCCTGAGCCCCCAAGCGCCCCGAAAGTGCCTACGCCCCCCGGACGCGTCGGCGCCACTTACCGCCGCCTTACCCCCCGAGCGCCCCGAAAGTGCTGACGCCCCCCGGACGCGTCGGCGCCACTTTCCGCCGCCCGACCCCCCGAGCGCACCGAAAGTGCCTACGCCCCCCCGAACGCGTCGGCGCCACTTTCCGTCGCCTGACACCCCGAGCGCCCCGAAAGTGCCGACTGCCCCCCGGACGCGTCGGCGCCACTTTCCGCCGCCTGACCCCCCGAGCGCCCCGAAAGTGCCTACGCCCCCCCCGGACGCGTTGGCGGCACTTTCCGCCGCCTGACCCCCCGAGCGCCCCGAAAGTGCATACGCCCTCCGGGACGCGTCGGCGCCACTTTCCGCCGCATGACCCCCCGAGCTCCCCGAAAGTGCCGATGCCACCCCGGACGCGTCGGCGCCACTTTCCGCCGCCTCACCCCCCGAGCGCCCCGAAAGTGCCTACGCCCCCCCGGACGCGTCGGCGCCACTTTCCGTCGCCTGACCCCCCGAGCGCCCCGAAAGTGCCGAAGCCCCCCCGGACGCGTTGGCGCCAGTTTCCGCCGCCTCACCCCCCGAGGGCCCCGAAAGTGCTGACGCCCCACGGACGCGTCGGCGCCACTTTCCGCCGCCTGACCCCCCGAGCACCCCGAAAGTGCCTACGCCCCCCCCGGACGCGTCGGCGTCACTTTCTGCCGCCTGACCCCCCGAGCGCCCCGAAAGTGCATACGCCCTCCAGGACGCGTCGGCGCCACTTTCCGCCGCATGACCCCCCGAGCTCCCCGAAAGTGCCGACGCCACCCCGGACGCGTCGGCGCCACTTTCCGCCGCCTCACCCCTCGAGCGCCCCGAAAGTGCCTACGCCCCCCCGGACGCGTCGGCGCCACTTTCCGTCGCCTGACCCCCCGAGCGCACCGAAAGTGCATACGCCCTTCAGGACGCGTCGGCGCCACTTTCCGCCGCCTGACCACCTGAGCGCCCCGAAAGCGCCGAGGCCCCCCCGGATGCGTTGACGCCAGTTTCCGCCGCCTGACCCCCCGAGCGCCCCGAAAGTGCCTACGCCCCCGCGGACGCGTCGGCGCCACTTTCCGTCGCCTGAGCCCCCAAGCGCCCCGAAAGTGCCTACGCCCCCCCGGACGCGTCGGCGCCACTTACCGCCGCCTTACCCCCCGAGCGCCCCGAAAGTGCTGACGCCCCCCGGACGCGTCGGCGCCACTTTCCGCCGCCTGACCCCCCGAGTGCCCCGAAAGTGCCTAGGCCCCCCCGGACGCGTCGGCGCCACTTTCCGCCGCCTGACCACCCGAGCGCCCCGAAAGAGCCGACGGCCCCCCGAACGCGTCGGCGCCACTTTCCGCCGCCCGACCCCCCGAGCGCCCCGAAAACGCCGACGTCCCCCCGAACACGTCGGTGCCACTTTCCGCCGCCCGACCCCCCGAGCGCCCGAAAGCGCCGACGCCCCCCCGGATGCGTCGGCGCCACTTTCCGCCGCCAGACCCCCCGAGCGCCCCGAAAGCGACGACGCCCCCCCGGACGCGTCGCCGCCACTTTCCGCCGAGCGACCACCCGTGCGCCCCGAAAGCGCCGATGCCCCCCGGACGCGTCGGCGCCAATTTCCGCCGCTCGACCCCCCCGAAAGCGCCGACGCCCCCCCGGACGCGTCGGCGCCACTTTCCGCCGCTCGACCCCCCCGAAAGCGCCGCGCCCCCCCGGACGCATTGGCGCCACATTCCGCCGCCCGACCCCCCGAGCACCCGAAAGCGCCGACGCCCCCCCGGACGCGTCGCCGCCAGTTTCAGCCGCCTCACACCCCGAGCGCCCCGAAAGCGCCGACGCACCCCCGGACGCGTCGGCGCCACTTTCCGCCGCCCGACCCCCCGAGCGCCCCGAGCGCCCCGACGCCTCCCGGACGCGTTGTCGCCACTTTCCGCCGCCCGACCCGCCGAGCGCCCCGAAAGCGCCAACGCCCCCCCGGACACGTCGGCGCCACTTTCCGCAGCCTGACCGCCTGAGCGCCCCTAAGGGCCGACGCCCCCCCCGGACGCGTCGGCCCAAGTTTCCGCCGCCTCACCCACCGAGCGCCCCGAAAGCGCCGACGCCCCCCCGGACCCGTCGGCGCCACTTTCCGCCGCCCGACCCCCTGAGCGCCCCGAAAGTGCTGACGCCCCCCCGTACGCGTCTGCGCCACTTTCCGCCGCCTGACCCCCCGAGCGCCCCGAAAGTGCCTACGCCCGCCCGGACGCGTCGGCGGCACTTTCCGCCGCCTGACCGCTCGAGCGTCCCGAAAGTGCCTACGCCCCCCCGGACTCCTCGGCGGCACTTTCCGCCGCCTGACCCCCCGAGCTCCCCGAAAGTGCATACGCCCCCCGGGACACGTCGGCGCCACTTTCCGCCGCATGACCCCCCGAGCTCCCGAAAGTGCCGACACCACCCCGGACGCGTCGGCGCCACTTTCCGCCGCCTCACCCCCCGAGCGCCCCAAAAGTGCCTACGCCCCCCGGACGCGTCGGCGCCACTTACCGCCGCCTTACCCCCCGAGCGCCCCGAAAGTGCCGACGCCCCCCGGACCCGTCGGCGCCACTTTCTGCCGCCTGACCCCCCGAGCGCCCCGAAAGCGCCGACGCCCCCCCGGACGCGTCGGCGCCACTTTCCGCCGCCCGACCCCCCGAGCGCCCCGAAAGTGCCTACGCCCCCCCGGACGTGTCGGCGCCACTTTCCGCCGCCCAACCCCCCGAGCGCCCCGAAAGTGCCGACGCCCGCCCGGACGCGTCGGCGCCAGTTTCCGCCGCCTCACTCCCCGAGCGCCCCGAAAGCGCCGACGCCCCCCCGGATGCTTCGGCTCCACTTTCCGCCGCCCGACCCCCCGAGCGCCCCGAAAGCGCCGACCCCCCCCCGGATACGTCGGCGCCACTTTCCGCCGCCTGACCCCTTGAGCACCCCGAAGGGCTGACGCCCCCCCGGACGCGTCGGCCCAAGTTTCCGCCGCCTCACCCACCGAGCGCCCCGAAAGCGCCGACGCCCCCCCGGACGCGTCGGCGCCACTTTCCGCCGCCCGACCCCCCGAGCGCACCGAAAGTGCCTACGCCCCCCCGAACGCGTCGGCGCCACTTTCCGTCGCCTGACACCCCGAGCGCCCCGAAAGTGCCGACTGCCCCCCGGATGCGTCGGCGCCACTTTCCGCCGCCTGACCCCCCGAGCACCCCGAAAGTGCCTACGCCCCCCCCGGACGCGTTGGCGGCACTTTCCGCCGCCTGACCCCCCCGAGCGCCCCGAAAGTGCCGATGCCACCCCGGACGCGTCGGCGCCACTTTCCGCCGCCTCACCCCCCGAGCGCCCCGAAAGTGCCTACGCCCTCCGGGTCGCGTCGGCGCCACTTTCCGCCGCATGACCCCCCGAGCTCCCCGAAAGTGCCGATGCCACCCCGGACGCGTCGGCGCCACTTTCCGCCGCCTCACCCCCCGAGCGCCCCGAAAGTGCCTACGCCCCCCCGGACGTGTCGGTGCCACTTTCCGTCGCCTGACCCCCCGAGCGCCCCGAAAGTGCCGAAGCCCCCCCGGACGCGTTGGCGCCAGTTTCCGCCGCCTCACCCCTCGAGGGCCCAGAAAGTGCTGACGCCCCCCGGACGCGTCGGCGCCACTTTCCGCCGCCTGACCCCCCGAGCACCCCGAAAGTGCCTACGCCCCCCCCCGGACGCGTCGGCGTCACTTTCTGCCGCCTGACCCCCCGAGCGCCCCGAAAGTGCATACGCCCTCCAGGACGCGTCGGCGCCACTTTCCGCCGCATGACCCCCCGAGCTCCCCGAAAGTGCCGACGCCACCCCGGACGCGTCGGCGCCACTTTCCGCCGCCTCACCCCCCGAGCGCCCCGAAAGTGCCTACGCCCCCCCGGACGCGTCGGCGCCACTTTCCGTCGCCTGACCCCCCGAGCGCACCGAAAGTGCATACGCCCTCCAGGACGCGTCGGCGCCACTTTCCGCCGCCTGACCACCTGAGCGCCCCGAAAGCGCCGACGCCCCCCCGGACGCGTTGACGCCAGTTTCCGCCGCCTGACCCACCCGAGCGCCCCGAAAGTGCCTACGCCCCCCCGGACGCGTCGGCGCCACTTTCCGTCGCCTGAGCCCCCGAGCGCCCCAAAAGTGCCTACGCCCCCCCGGACGCGTCGGCGCCACTTACCGCCGCCTTACCCCCCGAGCGCCCCGAAAGTGCTGACGCCCCCCCGGACGCGTCGGCGCCACTTTCCGCCGCCTGACCCCCCGAGCGCCCCGAAAGTGCCTAGGCCCCCCCGGATGCGTCGGCGGCACTTTCCGTTGCCTGACACCCCGAGCGCCCCGAAAGTGCCGATGCCCCCCCGGACGCGTCGGCGCCACTTTCAGCCGCCTGACCACCCGAGCGCCCCGAAAGTGGCGACGCCCCCCCGGACGCGTCGGCGCCAGTTTCCGCCGCCTCACTCCCCGAGCGCCCCGAAAGAGCCGACGGCCACCCGAACGCGTCGGCGCCACTTTCCGCCGCCCGACCCCCCGAGCGCCCCGAAAACGCCGACGTCCCCCCGAACGCGTCGGCGCCATTTTCCGCCGCCCGACCCCCCGAGCGCCCCGAAAGCGCCGACGCCCCCCCGGATGCGTCGGCGCCACTTTCCGCCGCCAGACCCACCGAGCGCCCCGAAAGCGACGACGCCCCCCCGGACGCGTCGGCGCCACTTTCCGCCGAGCGACCACCCGTGCGCCCCGAAAGCGCCGATGCCCCCCGGACGCGTCGGCGCCAATTTCCGCCGCTCGACCCCCCCGAAAGCGTCGATGCCCCCCAGACGCGTCGGCGCCACTTTCCGCCGCTCGACCCCCCCGAAAGCGCCGCGCCCCCCCGGACGTATTGGCGCCACATTCCGCCGCCCGACCCCCCGAGCACCCCGAAAGCGCCGACGCCCCCCCGGACGCGTCGCCGCCAGTTTCAGCCGCCTCACAGCCCGAGCGCCCCGAAAGCGCCGACGCACCCCCGGACGCGTCGGCGCCACTTTCCGCCGCCCGACCCCCCGAGCGCCCCGAGCGCCCCGACGCGCCCCCTGGACGCGTCGGCGCCACTTTCCGCCGCCCGACCCCCCGAAGGCCCCGAAAGCGCCGACGCCTCCCGGACGCGTTGTCGCCACTTTCCGCCGCCTGACCCGCCGAGCGCCCCGAAAGCGCCGACGTCCCCCCGGACACGTCGGCGCCACTTTCCGCCGCCTGACCGCCTGAGCGCCCCTAAGGGCCGACGCCCCCCCGGACGCGTCGGCCCAAGTTTCCGCCGCCTCACCCACCGAGCGCCACGAAAGCGCCGACGCCCCCCCGGACGCGTCGGCGCCACTTTCCGCCGCCCGACCCCCTGAGCGCCCCGAAAGTGCTGATGCCCCCCCGTACGCGTCTGCGCCACTTTCAGCCGCCTGACCCCCCGAGCGCCCCGAAAGTGCCTACGCCCCCCCGGACTCCTCGGCGGCACTTTCCGCCGCCTGACCCCCCGAGCTCCCCGAAAGTGCATACGCCCCCCGGGACACGTCGGCGCCACTTTCCGCCGCATGACCCCCCGAGCTCCCCGAAAGTGCCGACGCCACCCCGGACGCGTCGGCGCCACTTTCCGCCGCCTCACCCCCCGAGCGCCCCAAAAGTGCCTACGCCCCCCCGGAAGCGTCGGCGCCACTTTCCGCCGCCTGACCCCCCGAGTGCCCCGAAAGTGCCTACGCCCCCCCGGAAGTTTCGGCGCCACTTTCCGTCGCCTGACCCCCCGAGCGCCCCGAAAGTGCCGACGCCCCCCCGGACGCGTCGGCGCCACTTTCCGCCGCCTGACCACCCGAGCGCCCCGAAAGTGCCGACGCCCCCCCGGACGCGTCGGCGCCAATTTCCGCCCCCCGACGCCCCGAGAGCCCCGAAAGTGCCTACGCCCCCCCGGACGCGTCGGCGCCACTTACCGCAGCCTTAACCCCCGAGCGCCCCGAAAGTGCCTACGCCCCCCCGGACGCGTCGGCGCCACTTTCCGTCGCCTGACACCCCGAGCGCCCCGAAAGTGCCGACGCGCCCCCGGACGCGTCGGCGCCACTTTCCGCCGCCTGACCACCCGAGCGCCTCGAAAGTGCCGATGCCCCCCCGGACCCGTCGGCGCCAGTTTCCGCCGCCTCACTCCCCGAGCGCCCCGAAAGTGCCGACGGCCCCCCGGACGCGTCTGCGCCACTTTCCGCCGCCCGACCCCCCGAGCGCCCCGAAAGCGCCTACGCCCCCCGAACGCGTCGGCGCCACTTTCCGCCGCCCGACCCCCCGAGCGCCCCGAAAACGCCGACGTCCCCCCGAACGCGTCGGCGTCACTTTCTGCCGCCCGACCCCCCTAGCGCCCCGAAAGCGCGGACGCCCCCCCGGATGCGTCGGCGCCACGTTACGCCGCCTCACCCCTCGAGCGCGCCGAAAGCGCCGACGGCCCCCGGATGCGTCGGCGCCACTTTCCGCCGACCGACCACCCGTGCGTCCCGAAAGCGCCGATGCCCCCCGGACGCGTCGGCGCCACTTTCCGCCGCTCGACCCCCCCGAAAGCACCGACGCCCCCCCGGACACTTCGGCGCCACTTTCCGCCTCCCGACCCCCCGAGCGCCCCGAAAGCGCCGACGCCCCCCCGGACGCGTCGGCGCCACTTTCCGCCGCCCAACCCCCCGAGCGCCCCGAAAGCGCCGACGCCCCCCCGGACGCGTCGGCGCCAGTTTCCACCGCCTCACACCCCGAGCGCCCCGAAAGCGCCGACGCACAACCGGACGCGTCGGCGCCACTTTCCGCCGCCCGACGCCCCGAGCGCCCCGAAAGCCCCGACGCAGCCCCTGGACGCGTCGGCGCCACTTTCCGCCGCCTGACCCCCCG
The DNA here is from genome assembly GCA_030847615.1 of Gambelia wislizenii. Taxonomy (NCBI): domain Eukaryota; kingdom Metazoa; phylum Chordata; class Lepidosauria; order Squamata; family Crotaphytidae; genus Gambelia; species Gambelia wislizenii. Next base: position 43,292 of record JAUMIR010000030.1, read on the forward strand.
AGCGCCCCGAAAGTTCCTACGCCCCCCCAGACGCGTCGGCGCCACTTACCGCCGCCTTACCCCACGAGCGCCCCGAATGTGCCGACGCCCCCCCGGACCCGTCGGCGCCACTTTCCGCCGCCCGACCCCCCGAGCGCCCCGAAAGCGCCGACGCCCCCCCGGATGCGTCGGCGCCACGTTCCGTCGCCTGACACCCCGAGCGCCCCGAAAGTGCCGACGGCCCCCCGGACGCGTCGGCGCCACTTTCCGCCGCCTGACCACCCGAGCGCCCCGAAAGTGCCGACGCCCCCCCGGACGCGACGGCGCCTTTTTCCGCCGCCTCACTCCCCGAGCGCCCCGAAAGCGCCGACGCCCCCCCGGACGCTTCGGCGCCACTTTCCGCCGCCCGACCCCCCGAGCGCTCCGAAAGCGCCGACGCCCCCCCGGACACGTCGGCGCCACTTTCCGCCGCCTGACCCCCTGAGCGCCCCGAAGGGCCGACGCCCCCCCGGACGCGTCGGCCCAAGTTTCCGCCGCCTCACCCACCGAGCGCCCCGAAAGCGCCGACGCCCCCCGGGATGCGTCGGCGCCACTTTCCGCCGCCCGACCCCCCGAGCGCCCCGAATGTGCCTACGCCCCCCCGGACGCGTCGGCGCCACTTTCCGTCGCCTGACACCCCGAGCGCCCCGAAAGCGCCGACGGTCCCCCGGACGCGTCGGCGCCACTTTCCCCCGCCCGAACCTCCGAGCGCCCCGAAAGCGCCTACGCCCCCCGAACGCGTCGGCACCACTTTCCGCCGCCCGACCCCCCGAGCGCCCCGAAAACGCCGACGTCCCCCCGAACGCGTCGGCGCCACTTTCCGCCGCCCGACCCTCCGAGCGCCCCGAAAGAGCAGACGTCCCCCTGACGTGTTGGCACCACTTTCCGCCCCCCGACGCCCCGAGAGCCCCGAAAGCGCCGACGCCCCCCCGTAAGCGTCGGCGCCACTTTCCGCCGCCTGACCCCCCTGAGTGCCCCGTAAGCGCATACGCCCCCCCAAACGCGTCGGCGCCACTTTCCGCCACCCGACCCCCCGAGCGCCCCGAAAGCGCCGACGCCCCCCGGGACGCGTCGGCGCCACTTTCCGCCGCCCGACCCCCCCGAGCGCCCCGAAAGCGCCGACGGCCCCCCGTACGCGTCGGCGCCACTTTCCGCCGCCCGACCCCCCGAGCGCCCCGAAAGCGCCGACGCCCCCCCCGGACGCGTCGGCTCCAGTTTCCGCCGCCCGACCCTCCGAGCGCCCCGAAAGCGCCGACGCCCCCCCCGGATGCGTCGGCGCCACGTTCCGCCGCCTCACTCCCCGAGCGCCCCGAAAGAGCTGACGGCCCCCCGAACGCGTCGGCGCCACTTTCCGCCGCCCGACCCCCCGAGCGCCCCGAAAACGCCGACGTCCCCCCGAACGCGTCGGCGCCATTTTCCGCCGCCCGACCCCCCGAGCGCCCCGAAAGCGCTGACGCCCCCCCGGATGCGTCGGCGCCACTTTCCGCCGCCAGACCCACCGAGCGCCCCGAAAGCGACGACGCCCCCCCGGACGCGTCGGCGCCACTTTCCGCCGAGCGACCACCCGTGCGCCCCGAAAGCGCCGATGCCCCCCGGACGCGTCGGCGCCAATTTCCGTCGCTCGACCCCCCCGAAAGCGTCGACGCCCCCCAGACGCGTCGGCGCCACTTTCCGCCGCTCGACCCCCCCGAAAGCGCCGCGCCCCCCCGGACGTATTGGCGCCACATTCCGCCGCCCGACCCCCCGAGCACCCCGAAAGCGCCGACGCCCCCCCGGACGCGTCGCCGCCAGTTTCAGCCGCCTCACAGCCCGAGCGCCCCGAAAGCGCCGACGCCCCCCCGGACGCGTCGGCGCCACTTTCCGCCGCCCGACCCCCTGAGCGCCCCGAAAGTGCTCATGCCCCCCCGTACGCGTCTGCGCCACTTTCAGCCGCCTGACCCCCCGAGCGCCCCGAAAGTGCCTACGCCCGCCCGGACGCGTCGGCGGCACTTTCCGCCGCCTGACCGCTCGAGCGTCCCGAAAGTGCCTACGCCCCCCCGGACTCCTCGGCGGCACTTTCCGCCGCCTGACCCCCCGAGCTCCCCGAAAGTGCATACGCCCCCCGGGACACGTCGGCGCCACTTTCCGCCGCATGACCCCCCGAGCTCCCCGAAAGTGCCGACGCCACCCCGGACGCGTCGGCGCCACTTTCCGCCGCCTCACCCCCCGAGCGCCCCAAAAGTGCCTACGCCCCCCCGGAAGCGTCGGCGCCACTTTCCGCCGCCTGACCCCCCGAGTGCCCCAAAAGTGCCTACGCCCCCCCGGAAGTTTCGGCGCCACTTTCCGTCGCCTGACCCCCCGAGCGCCCCGAAAGTGCCGACGCCCCCCCGGACGCGTCGGCGCCACTTTCCGCCGCCTGACCACCCGAGCGCCCCGAAAGTGCCGACGCCCCCCCGGACGCGTCGGCGCCAATTTCCGCCCCCCGACGCCCCGAGAGCCCCGAAAGTGCCTACGCCCCCCCGGACGCGTCGGCGCCACTTACCGCAGGCTTAACCCCCGAGCGCCCCGAAAGTGCCTACGCCCCCCCGGACGCGTCGGCGCCACTTTCCGTCGCCTGACACCCCGAGCGCCCCGAAAGTGCCGACGCGCCCCCGGACGCGTCGGCGCCACTTTCCGCCGCCTGACCACCCGAGCGCCTCGAAAGTGCCGATGCCCCCCCGGACCCGTCGGCGCCAGTTTCCGCCGCCTCACTCCCCGAGCGCCCCGAAAGTGCCGACGGCCCCCCGGACGCGTCTGCGCCACTTTCCGCCGCCCGACCCCCCGAGCGCCCCGAAAGCGCCTACGCCCCCCGAACGCGTCGGCGCCACTTTCCGCCGCCCGACCCCCCGAGCGCCCCGAAAACGCCGACGTCCCCCCGAACGCGTCGGCGTCACTTTCTGCCGCCCGACCCCCCTAGCGCCCCGAAAGCGCGGACGCCCCCCCGGATGCGTCGGCGCCACGTTACGCCGCCTCACCCCTCGAGCGCGCCGAAAGCGCCGACGGCCCCCGGATGCGTCGGCGCCACTTTCCGCCGACCGACCACCCGTGCGTCCCGAAAGCGCCGATGCCCCCCGGACGCGTCGGCGCCACTTTCCGCCGCTCGACCCCCCCGAAAGCACCGACGCCCCCCCGGACACTTCGGCGCCACTTTCCGCCGCCCGACCCCCCGAGCGCCCCGAAAGCGCCGACGCCCCCCCGGACGCGTCGGCGCCACTTTCCGCCGCCCAACCCCCCGAGCGCCCCGAAAGCGCCGACGCCCCCCCGGACGCGTCGGCGCCAGTTTCCACCGCCTCACACCCCAAGCGCCCCGAAAGCGCCGACGCACAACCGGACGCGTCGGCGCCACTTTCCGCCGCCCGACGCCCCGAGCGCCCCGAAAGCCCCGACGCAGCCCCTGGACGCGTCGGCGCCACTTTCCGCCGCCTGACCCCCCGAGCGCCCCGAAAGTTCCTACGCCCCCCCAGACGCGTCGGCGCCACTTACCGCCGCCTTACCCCACGAGCGCCCCGAATGTGCCGACGCCCCCCCGGACCCGTCGGCGCCACTTTCCGCCGCCCGACCCCCCGAGCGCCCCGAAAGCGCCGACGCCCCCCCGGATGCGTCGGCGCCACGTTCCGTCGCCTGACACCCCGAGCGCCCCGAAAGTGCCGACGGCCCCCGGACGCTTCGGCGCCACTTTCCGCCGCCCGACCCCCCGAGCGCTCCGAAAGCGCCGACGCCCCCCCGGACACGTCGGCGCAACTTTCCGCCGCCTGACCCCCTGAGCGCCCCGAAGGGCCGACGCCCCCCCGGACGCGTCGGCCCAAGTTTCCGCCGCCTCACCCCCCGAGCGCCCCGAAAGCGCCGACGCCCTCCAGGACGCGTCGGCGCCACTTTCCGCCGCATGACCCCCCGAGCTCCCCGAAAGTGCCTACGCCCCCCCGGACGCGTCGGCGCCACTTTCTGCCGCCCGACCCCCCGAGCGCCCCGAAAGTGCCTACGCCCCCCCGGACGCGTCGGCGCCACTTTCCGCCGCCTGAGCCCCCGAGCGCCCCGAAAGTGCCTACGCCCCCCCGGACGCGTCGGCGCCACTTACCGCCGCCTTACCCCCCGAGCGCCCCGAAAGTGCCGACGTCCCCCCGGACCCGTCGGCGCCACTTTCCGCCGCCTGACCCCCCGAGCGCCCCGAAAGTGCCTACGCCCCCCTGGACGCGTCGGCGCCACTTTCCGTCGCCTGACACCCCGAGCGCCCCGAAAGTGCCGACGGCCCCCGGACGCGTCGGCGCCACTTTCCGCCGCCTGACCACCCGAGCGCCCCGAAAGTGCCGACGCCCCCCCGGACGCGTCGGCGCCAGTTTCCGCCGCCTCACTCCCCGAGCGCCCCGAAAGCGCCGACGCCCCCCCGGACGCTTCGGCGCCACTTTCCGCCGCCCGACCCCCCGAGCGCTCCGAAAGCGCCGACGCCCCCCCGGACACGTCGGCGCCACTTTCCGCCGCCTGACCCCCTGAGCGCCCCGAAGGGCCGACGCCCCCCCGGACGCGTCGGCCCAAGTTTCCGCCGCCTCACCCACCGAGCGCCCCGAAAGCGCCGACGCCCCCCGGGATGCGTCGACGCCACTTTCCGCCGCCCGACCCCCCGAGCGCCCCGAATGTGCCTACGCCCCCCCGGACGCGTCGGCGCCACTTTCCGTCGCCTGACACCCCGAGCGCCCCGAAAGCGCCGACGGTCCCCCGGACGCGTCGGCGCCACTTTCCCCCGCCCGAACCTCCGAGCGCCCCGAAAGCGCCTACGCCCCCCGAACGCGTCGGCACCACTTTCCGCCGCCCGACCCCCCGAGCGCCCCGAAAACGCCGACGTCCCCCCGAACGCGTCGGCGCCACTTTCCGCCGCCCGACCCTCCGAGCGCCCCGAAAGAGCAGACGTCCCCCTGACGTGTTGGCACCACTTTCCGCCCCCCGACGCCCCGAGAGCCCCGAAAGCGCCGACGCCCCCCCGTAAGCGTCGGCGCCACTTTCCGCCGCCTGACCCCCCTGAGTGCCCCGTAAGCGCCTACGCCCCCCCAAACGCGTCGGCGCCACTTTCCGCCACCCGACCCCCCGAGCGCCCCGAAAGCGCCGACGCCCCCCGGGACGCGTCGGCGCCACTTTCCGCCGCCCGACCCCCCCGAGCGCCCCGAAAGCGCCGAGGGCCCCCCGTACGCGTCGGCGCCACTTTCCGCCGCCCGACCCCCCGAGCGCCCCGAAAGCGCCGACGCCCCCCCGGACGCGTCGGCTCCAGTTTCCGCCGCCCGACCCTCCGAGCGCCCCGAAAGCGCCGACGCCCCCCCCGGATGCGTCGGCGCCACGTTCCGCCGCCTCACCCCTCGAGCGCGCCGAAAGTGCCGACGGCCCCCCGGACGCGTCGACGCCACTTTCCGCCGCCCGACCCTCCGAGCGCCCCGAAAGCGCCGACGCCCCCCCGGATGCGTCGGCGCAACGTTCCGTCGCCTGACACCCCGAGCGCCCCGAAAGTGCCGACGGCCCCCCGGACGCGTCGGCACCACTTTCCGCCGCCTGACCACCCGAGCGCCCCGAAAGTGCCGACGCCCCCCCGGACGCGACGGCGCCATTTTCCGCCGCCTCACTCCCCGAGCGCCCTGAAAGCGCCGACGCCCCCCCGGATGCTTCGGCGCCACTTTCCGCCGCCCGACCCCCCGAGCGCTCCGAAAGCGCCGACGCCCCCCCGGACACGTCGGCGCAACTTTCCGCCGCCTGACCCCCTGAGCGCCCCGAAGGGCCGACGCCCCCCCGGACGCGTCGGCCCAAGTTTCCGCCGCCTCACCCCCCGAGCGCCCCGAAAGCGCCGACGCCCTCCAGGACGCGTCGGCGCCACTTTCCGCCGCATGACCCCCCGAGCTCCCCGAAAGCGCCGTCGCCCCCCCGGACGCGTCGGCGCCACTTTCTGCCGCCCGACCCCCCGAGCGCCCCGAAAGTGCCTACGCCCCCCCAGACGCGTCGGCGCCAATTTCCGCCGCCTGAGCCCCCGAGCGCCCCGAAAGTGCCTACGCCCCCCCGGACGCGTCGGCGCCACTTACCGCCGCCTTACCCCCCGAGCGCCCCGAAAGTGCCGACGCCCCCCCGGACCCGTCGGCGCCACTTTCCGCCGCCTGACCCCCCGAGCGCCCCGAATGTGCCTACGCCCCCCTGGACGCGTCGGCGCCACTTTCCGTTGCCTGACACCCCGAGCGCCCCGAAAGTGCCGACGGCCCCCGGACGCGTCGGCCCCACTTTCCGCCGCCTGACCACCCGAGCGCCCCGAAAGTGCCGACGACCCCCCGGACGCGTCGGCGCCAGTTTCCGCCGCCTCACTCCCCGAGCGCCCCGAAAGCGCCGACGCCCTCCCGGACACTTCGGCGCCACTTTCCGCCGCCCGACCCCCTGAGCGCCCCGAAAGCGCCGACGCCCCCCCGGACACGTCGGCGCCACTTTCCCCCGCCCGACCCCAAGAGCGCCCCGAAAGCGCCTACGCCCCCCGAACGCGTCGGCGCCACTTTCCGCTGCCCGACCTTCCGAGCGCCCCGAAAGCGCCGATGCCCCCCCGGATGCGTCGGCGCCACGTTCCGCCGCCTCACCCCTCGAGCGCGCCGAAAGCGCCGACGGCCCCGCGGACACGTCGGCGCCACTTTCCCCCGCCCGACCCCAAGAGCGCCCCGAAAGCGCCTACGCCCCCCGAACGCGTCGGCGCCACGTTCCGCCGCCTCACCCCTCGAGCGCGCCGAAAGCGCCGACGCCCCCCCGGACGCGTCGGCGCCACTTTCCGCCGACCGACCACCCATGCGCCCCGAAAGCGCCGATGCCCCCCGGACGCGTCGGCGCCACTTTCCGCCGCCTGACCCCCCGAGCGCCCCGAATGTGCCTACGCCCCCCTGGACGTGTCGGCGCCACTTTCCGTCGCCTGACACCCCGAGCGCCCCGAAAGTGCCGACGGCCCCCGGACGCGTCGGCGCCACTTTCCGCCGCCTGACCACCCGAGCGCCCCGAAAGTGCCGACGACCCCCCGGACGCGTCGGCGCCAGTTTCCGCCGCCTCACTCCCCGAGCGCCCCGAAAGCGCCGACGCCCTCCCGGACACTTCGGCGCCACTTTCCGCCGCCCGACCCCCTGAGCGCCCCGAAAGCGCCGACGCCCCCCCGGACACGTCGGCGCCACTTTCCCCCGCCCGACCCCAAGAGCGCCCCGAAAGCGCCTACGCCCCCCGAACGCGTCGGCGCCACTTTCCGCTGCCCGACCCTCCGAGCGCCCCGAAAGCGCCGATGCCCCCCCGGATGCGTCGGCGCCACGTTCCGCCGCCTCACCCCTCGAGCGCGCCGAAAGCGCCGACGGCCCCCCGGACACGTCGGCGCCACTTTCCCCCGCCCGACCCCAAGAGCGCCCCGAAAGCGCCTACGCCCCCCGAACGCGTCGGCGCCACGTTCCGCCGCCTCACCCCTCGAGCGCGCCGAAAACACCGACGCCCCCCCGGACGCGTCGGCGCCACTTTCCGCCGACCGACCACCCATGCGCCCCGAAAGCGCCGATGCCCCCCGGACGCGTCGGCGCCACTTTCCGCCGCCCGACCCCGCGAGCGCCCCGAAAGCGCCGACGCCCCCCCGGACGCGTCGGCACGACTTTCCGCCGCCCGACCCCCCGAGCGCCCCGAAAGTGCCTACGCCCCCCCGGACGTGTCGGCGCCACTTTCCGCCGCCCAACCCCCCGAGCGCCCCGAAAGCGCCGACGCCCCCCCGAACGCGTCGGCGCCACTTTCCGCCGCCCGACCCGCCGAGCGCCCCGAAAGCGCCGACGCCCCCGCGGACGCGTAGGCGCCACTTTCCGCCGCCTGACCCCCTGAGCGCCCCGAAGGGCCGACGCCCCCCCGGACGCGTCGGCGCCACTTTCTGCCGCCTGACCCCCCGAGGGCTCCGAAAGTGCCTACGCCCCCCCGGACGCGTCAGCGGCACTTTCCGCCGCCTGACCGCCCGAGCGCCCCGAAAGTGCCTACGCCCCCCCCGGACGCGTCTGCGCCACTTTCCGCCGCCTGAGCCCCCGAGCGCCCCGAAAGGGCCTACGCCCCCCCGGACGCGTTCGGCTCCACTTTCCGCCGCCCAACCCCCCCGAGCACCCCGAAAGCGCCGACGCCCCCCCGGACGCGTCAGCGGCACTTTCCGCCGCCTGACCCCCCGAGCGCCCCAAAAGTGCCTACGCCCCCCCGGACGCGTCTGCGCCACTTTCCGCCGCCTGAGCCCCCGAGCGCCCCGAAAGGGCCTACGCCCCCCCGGACGTGTCGGCTCCACTTTCCGCCGCCCAACCCCCCCGAGCACCCCGAAAGCGCCGACGCCCCCCCGAACGCGTCGGCGCCACTTTCCGCCGACTGACCCCCCGAGCGCACCGAAAGCGCAGACACCCCCACGGATGCGTCGGCGCCACGTTCCCACCCCCGACCCCCCGAGCGCCCCGAATGCGGCGACGCCCCCCCGGACGCGTCGGTGCCACTTTCCGCCGCCTGACCCCCCGAGCGCCCCGAAAGCGCCGACGGCCCCCCGGACGCGTCGGCGCCAGTTTCCGCCGCCTCACCCCCCGAGCGCCCCGAAAGCACCGACGCCCCCCCGGACGCGTCGGTGCCACTTTCCGCCGCCCGACCCCTCGAGCGCCCCGAAAGCGCCGACGCCCCCCCGGACGCGTCGGCCCCACTTTCTGCCGCCCGACCCCTCAAGCGGCCCGAAAGCGCCGACGCCCCCTCGAACACGTCGGCGCCACTTTCCGCCGCCTCACCCCCCGAGCGCACCGAATGCGCCGATGCCCCCCCGGACGTGTCGGCGCCACTTTCCGCCGCTTGACCCCCGAGCGCACCGAAAGCGCCGATGCCCCCCCGGACGCGTCGGCGCCACTTTCCGCCGCCTGACACCCCGAGCGCCCCGAAAGTGCAGACGCCCCCCCGGACGCGTCGGCGCCACTTTCCGCCGCTTGACCCCCGAGCGCCCCGAAAGTGCCGACGCCCCCCCGGACGCGTCGGCGCCACTTTCCGCCGCCCGACCCCTCAAGCGGCCCGAAAGCGCCGACGCCCCCTCGAACACGTCGGCGCCACTTTCCGCCGCCTCACCCCCCGAGCGCACCGAATGCGCCGATGCCCCCCCGGACGTGTCGGCGCCACTTTCCGCCGCCTGACCCCCCCTAGCGCCCCGAAAGTGCAGACGCCCCCCCGGATGCCTCGGCGCCACTTTCCGCCGCTTGACCCCCGAGCGCACCGAAACCGCCGATGCCCCCCCCGGACGCGTCGGCGCCACTTTTCGCCGCCTGACACCCCGAGCACCCCGAAAGTGCAGACGCCCCCCCGGACGCATCGGCGCCACTTTCCGCCGCTTGACCCCCGAGCACCCCGAAAGTGCCGTGGCCCCCCCGGACACGTCGGCGCCAGTTTCCGCAGCCTCACCCCCCGAGTGCCCCGAAAGTGCCGACGCCCCCCCGGACGGGTATGCGCCAGTTTCTGCCGCCTCACCCTCCGAGCGCCCCGAAAGTGTCGACGCCCCCCCGTACGCGTCGGCGCCAGTTTACGCCGCCTGACCCCCCCGAGCGCACCAAAAGCGCCGACGCCTCCCCGGACGCATCGGCGCTAGTTTCCGACGCCTCACCCCCCGAGAGCCCTGAAAGCGCCGACGCCACCCCGGAATCGTCGGCGCCAGTTTCCGCCGCCTCACCCCCCAAGCGCCCCGAAAGCGCCGACGCCCCCCCGGACCCGTCGGCGTAAGTTTCCGCCGTGTCATCCACCGAGTGCCCCGAAAGCGCCTACGCCCCTCCGAACGCGTCGGCGCCACTTTCCGCCGCCCGACCCCCCCGAGCGCCCCGAAAGCGCCGACGCCCCCCCGGACTTGTCGGCGCCACTTTCCGCCGCCCGACCCCCCGAGCGCCCCGAAAGCGCCGACGCCGCCCCGGACGCGTCGGCGCCAGTTTCCGCCGCCTCACACCCCGAGCGCCCCGAAAGCGCCGACGCACCCCCGGACGCGTCGGCGCCACTTTCCGCCGCCCGACTCCCCGAGCGCCCCGAAAGCGCCGACGCCGCCCCGGACGCGTCGGCGCCACTTTCCGCCGCCCGACCCCCCGAAGGCCCCGAAAGCGCCGACGCCTCCCGGACATGTCGTCGCCACTTTCCACCGCCCGACCCGCCGAGCACCCCGAAAGCGCCGATGCCCCCCCGGACACGTCGGCGCCACTTTCCGCCGCCTGACCCCCTGAGCGCCCCGAAGGGCCGACGCCCCCCCGGACGCGTCGGCCCAAGTTTCCGCCGCCTCGCCCACCGAGCGCCCCAAAAGCGCCGACGCCCCCCCGGACGCGTCGGCGCCACTTTACGCCGCCCGACCCCCCGAGCGCCCCGAAAGTGCTGACGCCCCCCCGGACGCGTCTGCGCCACTTTCCGCTGCCTGACCCCCCGAGCGCCCCGAAAGTGGCTATGCCCCCCCGGACGCGTCGGCGGCACTTTCCGCCGCCTGACCCCCCGAGCGCCCCGAAAGTGCCTATGCCCCCCGGACCGGTCGGCGCCACTATCCGTCGCCTGACCCCCCGAGCGCCCCGAAAGTTCCTACGCCCCCCCGGACGCGTCGGCGCCACTTTCCGTCGCCTGACCACCCGAGCGCCCCGAAAGTGCCGATGCCCCCCCGGACGCGTCGGCGCCAGTTTCCGCCGCCTCACTCCCCGAGCGCCCCAAAAGTGCCTACGCCCCCCCGGAAGCGTCGGCGCCACTTTCCGCCGCCTGACCCGCCGAACGCCCTGAAGGTGCCGAGGCCCCGCGGACGCGTCGGCCGCACTTTCCGCCAATCGACCCCTCGAGCGGCCCGAAAGCGCCTACGCCCCCCGAACGCGTCGGCGCCACTTTCCGCCGCCCGACCCCCTGAGCGGCCCGAAAACGCCGACGTCCCCCCGAAAGCGTTGGCGCCACTTTCCGCCGACCGACACCCCGAGCGCCCCGAAAGCGCCGACGCCCCCCCGGATGCGTCGGCGCCACGTTCCGCCGCCTCACCCCTCGAGCGCGCCGAAAGCGCCGACGGCCCCCCGGATGCGTCGGCGCCACTTTCCGCCGCCAGACCCCCCGAGCGCCCCGAAAGCGCCGACGCCCCCCCGGACGCGTCGGCGCCACTTTCCGCCGCCCGACCCCCCGAGCGCCCCGAAAGCGCCGACGCCCCCCCGGACGCATCGGCGCCACTTTCCACCGCCCGACCCCCCGAGCGCCCCGAAAGCGCCGACGCCCCCCCGGACTTGTCGGCGCCACTTTCCGCCGCCCGACCCCCCGAGCGCCCCGAAAGCGCCGACGCCGCCCCGGACGCGTCGGCGCCAGTTTCCGCCGCCTCACACCCCGAGCGCCCCGAAAGCGCCGACGCACCCCCGGACGCGTCGGCGCCACTTTCCGCCGCCCGACTCCCCGAGCGCCCCGAAAGCCCCGACGCACCCCCTGGACGCGTCGGCGCCACTTTCCGCCGCCCGACCCCCCGAAGGCCCCGAAAGCGCCTACGCCTCCCGGACATGTCGTCGCCACTTTCCGCCGCCCGACCCGCCGAGCTCCCCGAAAGCGCCGATGCCCCCCCGGACACGTCGGCGCCACTTTCCGCCGCCTGACCCCCTGAGCGCCCCGAAGGGCCGACGCCCCCCCGGACGCGTCGGCCCAAGTTTCCGCCGCCTCGCCCACCGAGCGCCCCAAAAGCGCCGACGCCCCCCCGGACGCGTCGGCGCCACTTTACTCCGCCCGACCCCCCGAGCGCCCCGAAAGTGCTGACGCCCCCCCGGACGCGTCTGCGCCACTTTCCGCCGCCTGACCCCCCGAGCGCCCCGAAAGTTGCTACGCCCCCCCGGACGCGTCGGCGGCACTTTCCGCCGCCTGACCGCTCGAGCGCCCCGAAAGTGCCTACGCCCCCCCGGACTCGTCGGCGACACTTTCCGCCGCCTGACCCCCCGAGCGCCCCGAAAGTGCATACGCCCCCCGGGACGCGTCGGCGCCACTTTCCGCCGCATGACCCCCCGAGCTCCCCGAAAGTGCCGACGCCACCCCGGACGCGTCGGCGCCACTTTCCGCCACCTCACCCCCCGAGCGCCCCGAAACTGCCTACGCCCCCCCGGACGCGTCGGCGCCACTTTCCGCCGCCTGACCCCCCGAGCGCCCCGAAAGTGCCTACGCCCCCCCGGACGCGTCGGCGCCACTTTCCGTCGCCTGACCACCCGAGCGCCCCGAAAATGCCGACGCCCCCCCGGACGCGTCGCCGCCAGTTTCCGCCGCCTCACTCCCCGAGCGCCCCGAAAGTGCCTACGCCCCCCCGGAAGCGTCGGCGCCACTTTCCGCCGCCTGACCCCCCGAGCGCCCTGAAAGTGCCTACGCCCCCCCGGAAGCGTCGGCGCCACTTTCCGTCGCCTGACCCCCCGAGCACCCCGAAAGTGCCGACGCCCCTCCGGACGTGTCGGCGCCACTTTCCGCCGCCTGACCACCCGAGCGCCCCGAAAGTGCCGACGCCTCCCCGGACGCGTCGGCGCCAGTTTCCGCCGCCTCACCCCCCGAGCGCCCCGAAAGTGCCTACGCCCCCCCGGAGGCGTCGGCGCCACTTACCGCCGCCTTACCCCCCGAGCGCCCCGAAAGTGCCTACGCCCCCCCGGACGCGTCGGCGCCACTTTCCGTCGCCTAACACCCCGAGCGCCCCGAAAGTGCCGACGCCCCCCCGGACGCGTCGGCGCCACTTTCCGCCGCCTGACCACCCGAGCGCCCCGAAAGTGCCGACGCCCCCCCGGACGCGTCGGCGCCACTTTCCGCCGCCTGACCCCCTGAGCGCCCCGAAGGGCCGACGCCCCCCCGGACGCGTCGGCCCAAGTTTCCGCCGCCTCGCCCACCGAGCGCCCCAAAAGCGCCGACGCCCCCCCGGACGCGTCGGCGCCACTTTACGCCGCCCGACCCCCCGAGCGCCCCGAAAGTGCTGACGCCCCCCCGGACGCGTCTGCGCCACTTTCCGCCGCCTGACCCCCCGAGCGCCCCGAAAGTTGCTACGCCCCCCCGGACGCGTCGGCGGCACTTTCCGCCGCCTGACCGCTCGAGCGCCCCGAAAGTGCCTACGCCCCCCCGGACTCGTCGGCGACACTTTCCGCCGCCTGACCCCCCGAGCGCCCCGAAAGTGCATACGCCCCCCGGGACGCGTCGGCGCCACTTTCCGCCGCATGACCCCCCGAGCTCCCCGAAAGTGCCGACGCCACCCCGGACGCGTCGGCGCCACTTTCCGCCGCCTCACCCCCCGAGCGCCCCGAAACTGCCTACGCCCCCCCGGACGCGTCGGCGCCACTTTCCGCCGCCTGACCCCCCGAGCGCCCCGAAAGTGCCTACGCCCCCCCGGACCGGTCGGCGCCACTTTCCGTCGCCTGACCCCCCGAGCGCCCCGAAAGTGCCTACGCCCCCCCGGACGCGTCGGCGCCACTTTCCGTCGCCTGACCACCCGAGCGCCCCGAAAATGCCGACGCCCCCCCGGACGCGTCGGCGCCAGTTTCCGCCGCCTCACTCCCCGAGCGCCCCGAAAGTGCCTACGCCCCCCCGGAAGCGTCGGCGCCACTTTCCGCCGCCTGACCCCCCGAGCGCCCTGAAAGTGCCTACGCCCCCCCGGAAGCGTCGGCGCCACTTTCCGTCGCCTGACCCCCCGAGCACCCCGAAAGTGCCGACGCCCCTCCGGACGCGTCGGCGCCACTTTCCGCCGCCTGACCACCCGAGCGCCCCGAAAGTGCCGACGCCTCCCCGGACGCGTCGGCGCCAGTTTCCGCCGCCTCACCCCCCGAGCGCCCCGAAAGTGCCTACGCCCCCCCGGAGGCGTCGGCGCCACTTACCGCCGCCTTACCCCCCGAGCGCCCCGAAAGTGCCTACGCCCCCCCCGGACGCGTCGGCGCCACTTTCCGTCGCCTCACACCCCGAGCGCCCCGAAAGTGCCGACGCCCCCCCGGACGCGTCGGCGCCACTTTCCGCCGCCTGACCACCCGAGCGCCCCGAAAGTGCCGACGCCCCCCCGGACGCGTCGGCGCCAGTTTCCGCCGCCTCACTCCCCGAGCGCCCCGAAAGTGCCTACGCCCCCCCGGAAGCGTCGGCGCCACTTTCCGCCGCCTGACCCCCCGAGCGCCCTGAAAGTGCCTACGCCCCCCCGGAAGCGTCGGCGCCACTTTCCGTCTCCTGACCCCCCGAGCACCCCGAAAGTGCCGACGCCCCTCCGGACGCGTCGGCGCCACTTTCCGCCGCCTGACCACCCGAGCGCCCCGAAAGTGCCGACGCCCCCCCGGACGCGTCGGCGCCAGTTTCCGCCGCCTCATTCCCCGAGCGCCCCGAAAGCGCCTACGCCCCCCGAACGCGTCAGCGCCACTTTCCGCCGCCCGACCCCCCGAGCGCCCCGAAAACGCCGACGTCCCCCCGAACGCGTCGGCGTCACTTTCCGCCGCCCGACCCCCCGAGCGCCCCGAAAGCGCCGACGCCCCCCCGGATGCGTCGGCGCCACGTTCCGCCGCCTCACCCCTCGAGAGCGCCGAAAGCGCCGACGGCCCCCCGGATACGTCGGCGCCACTTTCCGCCGCCAGACCCCCCGAGCGCCCCGAAAGCGCCGACGCCCCCCCGGACGTGTCGGCGCCACTTTCCGCCGACCGACCACCCGTGCGCCCCGAAAGCGCCGATGCCCCCCGGACGCATCGGCGCCACTTTCCGCCGCTCGACCCCCCCGAATGCGCCGACGCCCCCCCGGACGCATCGGCGCCACTTTCCGCCGCCCGACCCCCCGAGCGCCCCGAAAGCGCCGACGCCCCCCCGGACGCGTCGGCGCCACTTTCCGCCGCCCGACCCCCCGAGCGCCCCGAAAGCGCCGACACCCCCCCGGACGCGTCGGCGCCACTTTCCGCCGCCTCACACCCCGAGCGCCACGAAAGCGCCGACGACCCCCCGGACGCGTCGGCGCCACTTTCCGCCGCCCGACCCCCCGAGCGCCCCGAAAGCCCCGACGCAGCCCCTGGACGCGTCGGCGCCACTTTCCGCCGCCCGACCCCCCGAAGGCCCCGAAAGCGCCGACGCCTCCCGGACACGGCGTCGCCACTTTCCGCCGCCCGACCCACCGAGCGCCGCGAAAGCGCCGACGCCCCCACGGACACGTCGGCTCCACTTCCCGCCGCCTGACCACCCGAGCGCACCAAAAGTGCCGACGCCCCCCCGGACGCGTCGGCCCAAGTTTCCGCCGCCTCACCCACCGAGCGCCCCGAAAGCGCCGACGCCCCCCCAGACGCGTCAGCGCCACTTTCTGCCGCCCGACCCCCCGAGCGCCTCGAAAGCCCCGACGCCCCCCCGGACGCGTCGGCGCCACTTTCCGCCGCCTGACCCCCTGAGCGCCCCGAAAGTGTTGACGCCCCCCCGGACGCGTGGGCGCCACTTTCCGCCGCCTGACTCCCCGAGCGCCCCGAAAGTGCCTACGCTCCCCCGGACGCATCGGCGGCACTTTCCGCCGCCTGACCCCCCGAGCGCCCCGAAAGTGCCTACGCCCCCCCGGACGCGTCGGCGGCACTTTCCGCCGCCTGACCCCCCGAGCGCCCCGAAAGTGCCTCCGCCCCCCCGGAAGCGTCGGCGGCACTTTCCGCCGCCTGACCCCCCGAGCGCCCCGAAAGTGCCTACGCCCCCCGGGACGCGTCGGCGCCACTTTCCGCCGCCTGACCCCCCGAGCGCCCCGAAAGTGCCGACGACCCCCCGGACGCGTCTGTGCCACTTTCCGCCGCCCGACCTTCCGTGCGCCCCGAAATCGCCGACGCCCCCCCGGACGCGTTGGCGCCACTTACCGCCGCCCGACTCACCGAGCGCCCCGAAAGCGCCGACGCCCCCCCGGACGCGTCGCCGCCACTTTCCGCCGCCTGACCCCCCGAGCGCCCCGAAAGTGCCAACGCCCCCCCGGACGCGTCGGCCCCAGTTTCCGCCGCCTCACCCACCGAGCGCCCCGAAAGCGCTGACGCCCCCACGGATGCGTCGGCCCCACTTTCTGCCGCCCGATTCCCCGAGCGCCCCGAAAGCGCCGAGGCCCCCCCGAACGCGTCGGCGCCAGTTTCCGCCGCCTCACCTCCCAAGCGCCCCGAACGCGCCGACGCAACCCCGGACGCGTCGGCGCCACTTTCCGCCGCCTGACCCACCGAGCGCCCCGAAAGTACTGACGCCCCCCCGGACTCGTCTGCTCCACTTTCCGCCGCCCGACCCCCCGAGCGCCCCGAAAGCGCCTACGCCCCCCGGGACGCCTCGGCGCCACTTTCCGCCGCCCGACCCCCCGAGCGCCCCGAAAGCGCCGACGCCCCCCCGAACGCGTCGGCGCCACTTTCCGCCGCCCGACCCTCCGGGCGCCCCGAAAGCGCCGACGCCCCCCGGACGCGTAGGCGCCACTTTCCGCCGCCTGACCTCCTGAGCGCCCCGAAGGGCCGACGCCCCCCCGGACGCGTCGGCCCAAGTTTCCGCCGCCTCACCCACCGAGCGTCCCGAAAGCGCCAACGCCCCCCCGGACGCGTCGGCGCCACTTTCTGCCGCCCGACCCCCCCGAGCGCCCCGAAAGTGCTGACGCCCCCCCGGACGCGTCTGCGCCACTTTCCGCCGCCTGACCCCCCGAGCGCCCCGAAAGTGCCTACGCCCCCCCGGACGCGTCGGCGGCACTTTCCGCCGCCTGACCGCTCGAGCG
Source organism: Gambelia wislizenii (assembly GCA_030847615.1). NCBI lineage: Eukaryota > Metazoa > Chordata > Lepidosauria > Squamata > Crotaphytidae > Gambelia > Gambelia wislizenii. The sequence continues at coordinate 60,006 of JAUMIR010000030.1, forward strand.
CCCCGAAAGTGCCTACGACCCCCCGGACTCGTCGGCGGCACTTTCAGCCGCCTGACCCCCCAAGCGCCCCGAAAGTGCATACGCCCCCCGGGACGCGTCGGCGCCACTTTCCGCCGCCACACCCCCCGAGCGCCCCGAAAGTGCCTACGCCCCCCCGGAAGCGTCGGCGCCACTTTCCGTCGCCTGACCCCCCGAGCGCCCCGAAAGTGCCGACGCCCCCCGGACGCGTCGGCGCCACTTTCCGCCGCCTGACCACCCGAGCGCCCCGAAAGTGCCGACGCCCCCCTGGACGCGTCGGCGCCAGTTTCCGCCGACTCACCCCCCGAGGGCCCCGAAAGTGCTGACGCCCCCCTGGACCCGTCGGAACCACTTTCCGCCGCCTGACCCCCCGAGCGCCCCGAACGTGCCTACGCCCCCCCGGATGCGTCAGCGCCACTTTCCGCCGCTAGACCCCCCGAGCGCCACGAAAGCGCCGACGCCCCCCCGGACGCGTCGGCGCCACTTTCCGCCGACCGACCACCCGTGCGCCCCGAAAGCGCCGATGCCCCCCGGACGCGTCGGCGCCACTTTCCGCCGCTCGACCCCCCGAAAGCGCCGACGCCCCCCCGGACGCATCGGCGCCACTTTCCACCGCCCGACCCCCCGAGCGCCCTGAAAGCGCCGACGCCCCCCCGGACTTGTCGGCGCCACTTTCCGCCGCCCGACCCCCCGAGCGCCCCGAAAGCGCCGACGCCGCCCCGGACGCGTCGGCGCCAGTTTCCGCCGCCTCACACCCCGAGCGCCCCGAAAGCGCCGACGCACCCCCGGACGCGTCGGCGCCACTTTCCGCCGCCCGACTCCCCGAGCGCCCCGAAAGCCCCGACTCACCCCCTGGACGCGTCGGCGCCACTTTCCGCCGCCCGACCCCCCGAAGGCCCCGAAAGCGCCGACGCCTCCCGGACATGTCGTCGCCACTTTCCACCGCCCGACCCGCCGAGCGCCCCGAAAGCGCCGATGCCCCCCCGGACACGTCGGAGCCACTTTCCGCCGTCTGACCCCCCGAGCGCCCCGAAAGTGGCTACGCCCCCCCGGACGCGTCGGCGGCACTTTCCGCCGCCTGACCGCTCGAGCGCCCCGAAAGTGCCTACGCCCCCCGGACTCGTCGGCGGCACTTTCCGCCGCCTGACCCCCCGAGCGCCCCGAAAGTGCATACGCCCCCCGGGACGCGTCGGCGCCACTTTCCGCCGCATGACCCCCCGAGCTCCCCGAAAGTGCCGACGCCACCCCGAACGCGTCGGCGCCACTTTCCGCCGCCTCACCCCCCGAGCGCCCCGAAACTGCCTACGCCCCCCCGGACGCGTCGGCGCCACTTTCCGCCGCCTGACCCCCCGAGCGCCCCGAAAGTGCCTACGCCCCCCCGGACCGGTCGGCGCCACTTTCCGTCGCCTGACCCCCCGAGCGCCCCGAAAGTGCCTACGCCCCCCCGGACGCGTCGGCGCCACTTTCCGTCGCCTGACCACCCGAGCGCCCCGAAAGTGCCGACGCCCCCCCGGACGCGTCGGCGCCAGTTTCCGCCGCCTCACTCCCCGAGCGCCCCGAAAGTGCCTACGCCCCCCCGGAAGCGTCGGCGCCACTTTCCGCCGCCTGACCCCCCGAGCGCCCTGAAAGTGCCTACGCCCCCCCGGAAGCGTCGGCGCCACTTTCCGTCGCCTGACCCCCCGAGCACCCCGAAAGTGCCGACGCCCCTCCGGACGCGTCGGCGCCACTTTCCGCCGCCTGACCACCCGAGCGCCCCGAAAGTGCCGACGCCTCCCCGGACGCGTCGGCGCCAGTTTCCGCCGCCTCACCCCCCGAGCGCCCCGAAAGTGCCTACGCCTCCCCGGACGCGTCGGTGCCACTTTCCGCCGCCCGACCCCTCGAGCGCCCCGAAAGCGTCGACGCCCCCCCGGACGCGTCGGCCCCACTTTCTGCCGCCCGACCCCCCGAGCGCCCCGAAATCTCCGACGCCCCACCGGACGCATCGGAGCCAGTTTCCGCCGCCTCACCCCCCGAGCGCCACGAAAGCGCCGACGACCCCCCGGACGCGTCGGCCCCACTTTCTGCCGCCCGACCCCCCGAGCGCCCCGAAATCTCCGACGCCCCACCAGACGCGTCGGAGCCAGTTTCCGCCGCCTCACCCCCCGAGCGCCACGAAAGCGCCGACGACCCCCCGGACGCGTCGGCGCCTCTTTCCGCCGACTGACCCCCCGAGCACACCGAAAGCGCAGACGCCCCCACGGACGCGTCGGCGCCACGTTCCCACCCCCGACCCCCCGAGCGCCCCGAATGAGCCGACGCCCCCCCGGACGCGTCGGTGCCACTTTCCGCCGCCTGACCCCCCGAGCGCCCCGAAAGTGCCGACGGCCCCCCGGACGCGTCGGCGCCAGTTTCCGCCGCCTCACCCCCCGAGCGCCCCGAAAGCGCCGATGCCCCCCCGGACGCGTCGGTGCCACTTTCCGCCGCCCGACCCCTCGAGCGCCCCGAAAGCGCCGACGCCCCCCCGGACGCGTCGGCCCCACTTTCTGCCGCCCGACCCCCCGAGTGCCCCGAAAGCGCCGAGGCCCCCCCGGACGCGTCGGTGCCACTTTCCGCCGCCCGACCCCCCGAGCGCCCCGAAAGCGCCGCCGACCCCCGGACGCGTCGGCGCCACTTTCCGCCACCCGACCCCCCCTCGAGCGCGCCGTAAGCGCCTACGACCCCCCGAACGCGTCGGCGCCACTTTCCGCCGCCCGACACCCTAGCGCCACGAAAGCGCAGACGCCCCCCCGGACACGTCGGCGCCACTTTCGGCCGCCCGACCCCACGAGCGCCCCGAAAGCGCCGACGCCACCCTGGACGCGTCGGCGTCAGTTTCCGCCGCCTCACCCCCCGAGCGCCCCGAAAGCGCCGACGCACCCCGGGACGCGTTGGCGCCACTTTCCGCCGCCCGACCCGCCGAGCGCCCCGAAAGCACCGACGCCCCCCCGGACGCGTCGGCGCCAGTTTCCGCCGCCTCACGCCCCGAGAGCCCTGAAAGCACCGACGCCCCCCCGGAATCGTCGGCTCCAGTTTCCGCCGCCTCACCCCCCGAGGGTCCCGAAAGCGCCGACGCCCCCCCAGACACATCGGCACCAGTTTCCACCAGCTCACCCACCGAGTGCCCCGAAAGCGCCGAGGCCCCCCCGGACGCGTCGGTGCCACTTTCCGCCGCCCGACCCCCCGAGCGCCCCGAAAGCGCCGCCGACCCCCCGACGCGTCGGCGCCACTTTCCGCCACCCGACCCCCCCTCGAGCGCGCCGTAAGCGCCTACGACCCCCCGAACGCGTCGGGGCCACTTTCCGCCGCCCGACCCCCCGAGCGCCCCGAAAACGCCGAGGCCCCCCCGGACGCGTCGGCGCCACTTTCCGCCGCCTGTCCCCCTGAGCGCCCCGAAAGCGTCGACGCCCCCCCGGACGCGTCGGCGCCACTTTCCGCCGCCCGACACCCTAGCGCCACGAAAGCGCAGACGCCCCCCCGGACACGTCGGCGCCACTTTCGGCCGCCCGACCCCACGAGCGCCCCGAAAGCGCCGACGCCACCCCGGACGTGTCGGCGCCACTTTCCGCCACCTGACCCCCCTAGCGCCCCGAAAGTGCAGATGCCCCCCGGATGCCTCGGCGCCACTTTCCGCCGCTTGACCCCCGAGCACCCCGAAAGTGCCGACGCCCCCCCGGATGCGTCGGCGCCACTTTCCGCCGCCCGACCCCTCAAGCGGCCCGAAAGCGCCGACGCCCCCTCGAACACGTCGGCGCCACTTTCCGCCGCCTCACCCCCCGAGCGCACCGAATGCGCCGATGCCCCCCCGGACGTGTCGGCGCCACTTTCCGCCGCCTCACCCCCCGAGCGCACCGAATGCGCCGATGCCCCCCCGGACGTGTCGGCGCCACTTTCCGCCGCCTGACCCCCCCTAGCGCCCCGAAAGTGCAGACGCCCCCCCGGATGCCTCGGCGCTACTTTCCGCCGCTTGACCCCGAGCGCACCGAAACCGCCGATGCCCCCCCCGGACGCGTCGGCGCCACTTTTCGCCGCCTGACACCCCGAGCGCCCCGAAAGTGCAGACGCCCCCCCGGACGCATCGGCGCCACTTTCCGCCGCTTGACCCCCGAGCACCCCGAAAGTGCCGTGGCCCCCCGGACACGTCGGCGCCAGTTTCCGCAGCCTCACCCCCCGAGTGCCCCGAAAGTGCCGACGCCCCCCGGACGGGTATGCGCCAGTTTCTGCCGCCTCACCCTCCGAGCGCCCCGAAAGTGTCGACGCCCCCCCGTACGCGTCGGCGCCAGTTTACGCCGCCTGACCCCCCCGAGCGCACCAAAAGCGCCGACGCCTCCCCGGACGCATCGGCGCTAGTTTCCGACGCCTCACCCCCCGAGAGCCCTGAAAGCGCCGACGCCACCCCGGAATCGTCGGCGCCAGTTTCCGCCGCCTCACTCCACAAGCGCCCCGAAAGCGCCGACGCCCCCCCGGACCCGTCGGCGTCAGTTTCCGCCGTGTCATCCACCGAGTGCCCCGAAAGCGCCTACGCCCCTCCGAACGCGTCGGCGCCACTTTCCGCCGCCCGACCCCCCCGAGCGCCCCGAAAGCGCCGACGCCCCCCCGGACTTGTCGGCGCCACTTTCCGCCGCCCGACCCCCCGAGCACCCCGAAAGCGCCGACGCCGCCCCGGACGCGTCGGCGCCAGTTTCCGCCGCCTCACACCCCGAGCGCCCCGAAAGCGCCGACGCACCCCCGGACGCGTCGGCGCCACTTTCCGCCGCCCGACTGCCCGAGCGCCCCGAAAGCGCCGACGCCCCCCCGGACTTGTCGGCGCCACTTTCCGCCGCCCGACCCCCCGAGCGCCCCGAAAGCGCCGACGCCGCCCCAGACGCGTCGGCGCCACTTTCCGCCGCCCGACCCCCCGAAGGCCCCGAAAGCGCCGACGCCCACCGGACATGTCGTCGCCACTTTCCACCGCCCGACCCGCCGAGCACCCCGAAAGCGCCGATGCCCCCCCGGACACGTCGGCGCCACTTTCCGCCACCTGACCCCCTGAGCGCCCCGAAGGGCCGACGCCCCCCCGGACGCGTCGGCCCAAGTTTCCGCCGCCTCGCCCACCGAGCGACCCAAAAGCGCCGACGCCCCCCCGACGCATCGGCGCCACTTTACGCCGCCCGACCCCCCGAGCGCCCCGAAAGTGCTGACGCCCCCCCGGACGCGTCTGCGCCACTTTCCGCTGCCTGACCCCCCGAGCGCCCCGAAAGTGGCTACGCCCCCCGGGACGCGTCGGCGGCACTTTCCGCCGCCTGACCCCCCGAGCGCCCCGAAAGTGCCTATGCCCCCCCGGACCGGTCGGCGCCACTATCCGTCGCCTGACCCCCCGAGCGCCCCGAAAGTTCCTACGCCCCCCCGGACGCGTCGGCGCCACTTTCCGTCGCCTGACCACCCGAGCGCCCCGAAAGTGCCGACGCCCCCCCGGACGCGTCGGCGCCAGTTTCCGCCGCCTCTCTCCCCGAGCGCCCCAAAAGTGCCTACGCCCCCCCGGAAGCGTCGGCGCCACTTTCCGCCGCCTGACCCCCCGAGCGCCCCGAAAGTGCCTACGCCCCCCCGGACGCGTCGGCGCCACTTTCCGCCGCCTGACCCGCCGAACGCCCTGAAGGTGCTGAGGCCCCGCGGACGCGTCGGCCGCACTTTCCGCCAATCGACCCCTCGAGCGGCCCGAAAGCGCCTACGCCCCCCGAACGCGTCGGCGCCACTTTCCGCCGCCCGACCCCCTGAGCGGCCCGAAAACGCCGACGTCCCCCCGAAAGCGTTGGCGCCACTTTCCGCCGACCGACACCCCGAGCGCCCCGAAAGCGCCGACGCCCCCCCGGATGCGTCGGCGCCACGTTCCGCCGCCTCACCCCTCGAGCGCGCCGAAAGCGCCGACGGCCCCCGGATGCGTCGGCGCCACTTTCCGCCGCCAGACCCCCCGAGCGCCCCGAAAGCGCCGACGCCCCCCCGGACGCGTCGGCGCCACTTTCCGCCGACCGACCACCCGTGCGCCCCGAAAGCGCCGACGCCCCCCCGGACGCATCGGCGCCACTTTCCACCGCCCGACCCCCCGAGCGCCCCGAAAGCGCCGACGCCCCCCCGGACTTGTCGGCGCCACTTTCCGCCGCCCGACCCCCCGAGCGCCCCGAAAGCGCCGACGCCGCCCCGGACGCGTCGGCGCCAGTTTCCGCCGCCTCACACCCCGAGCGCCCCGAAAGCGCCGACGCACCCCCGGACGCGTCGGCGCCACTTTCCGCCGCCCGACTCCCCGAGCGCCCCGAAAGCCCCGACGCACCCCCTGGACGCGTCGGCGCCACTTTCCGCCGCCCGACCCCCCGAAGGCCCCGAAAGCGCCTACGCCTCCCGGACATGTCGTCGCCACTTTCCGCCGCCCGACCCGCCGAGCGCCCCAAAAGCGCCGATGACCCCCCGGACACGTCGGCGCCACTTTCCGCCGCCTGACCCCCTGAGCGCCCCGAAGGGCCGACGCCCCCCCGGACGCGTCGGCCCAAGTTTCCGCCGCCTGACCCCCCGAGCGCCCCGAAAGTGCCTACGCCCCCCCGGACGCGTCGGCGCCACTTTCCGCCGCCTGACCCCCGAGCGCCCCGAAAGTGCCTACGCCCCCCCGGACCGGTCGGCGCCACTTTCCGTCGCCTGACCCCCGAGCGCCCCGAAAGTGCCTACGCCCCCCCGGACGCGTCGGCGCCACTTTCCGTCGCCTGACCACCCGAGCGCCCCGAAAATGCCGACGCCCCCCCGGACGCGTCGGCGCCAGTTTCCGCCGCCTCACTCCCCGAGCGCCCCGAAAGTGCCTACGCCCCCCCGGAAGCGTCGGCGCCACTTTCCGCCGCCTGACCCCCCGAGCGCCCTGAAAGTGCCTACGCCCCCCCGGAAGCGTCGGCGCCACTTTCCGTCGCCTGACCCCCCGAGCACCCCGAAAGTGCCGACGCCCCTCCGGACGCGTCGGCGCCACTTTCCGCCGCCTGACCACCCGAGCGCCCCGAAAGTGCCGACGCCTCCCCGGACGCGTCGGCGCCAGTTTCCGCCGCCTCACCCCCGAGCGCCCCGAAAGTGCCTACGCCCCCCCGGAGGCGTCGGCGCCACTTACCGCCGCCTTACCCCCCGAGCGCCCCGAAAGTGCCTACGCCCCCCCGGACGCGTCGGCGCCACTTTCCGTCGCCTAACACCCCGAGCGCCCCGAAAGTGCCGACGCCCCCCCGGACGCGTCGGCGCCACTTTCCGCCGCCTGACCACCCGAGCGCCCGAAAGTGCCGACGCCCCCCCGGACGCGTCGGCGCCACTTTCCGCCGCCTGACCCCCTGAGCGCCCGAAGGGCCGACGCCCCCCCGGACGCGTCGGCCCAAGTTTCCGCCGCCTCGCCCACCGAGCGCCCAAAAGCGCCGACGCCCCCCCGGACGCGTCGGCGCCACTTTACGCCGCCCGACCCCCCGAGAGCCCCGAAAGTGCTGACGCCCCCCCGGACGCGTCTGCGCCACTTTCCGCCGCCTGACCCCCCGAGCGCCCCGAAAGTTGCTACGCCCCCCCGGACGCGTCGGCGGCACTTTCCCCCGCCTGACCGCTCGAGCGCCCCGAAAGTGCCTACGCCCCCCCGGACTCGTCGGCGACACTTTCCGCCGCCTGACCCCCCGAGCGCCCCGAAAGTGCATACGCCCCCCGGGACGCGTCGGCGCCACTTTCCGCCGTATGACCCCCCGAGCTCCCCGAAAGTGCCGACGCCACCCCGGACGCGTCGGCGCCACTTTCCGCCGCCTCACCCACCGAGCGCCCCGAAACTGCCTACGCCCCCCCGGACGCGTCGGCGCCACTTTCCGCCACCTGACCCCCCGAGCGCCCCGAAAGTGCCTACGCCCCCCCGGACCGGTCGGCGCCACTTTCCGTCGCCTGACCCCCCGAGCGCCCCGAAAGTGCCTACGCCCCCCCGGACGCGTCGGCGCCACTTTCCGTCGCCTGACCACCCGAGCGCCCCGAAAATGCCGACGCCCCCCCGGACGCGTCGGCGCCAGTTTCCGCCGCCTCACTCCCCGAGCGCCCCGAAAGTGCCTACGCCCCCCCGGAAGCGTCGGCGCCACTTTCCGCCGCCTGACCCCCCGAGCGCCCTGAAAGTGCCTACGCCCCCCCGGAAGCGTCGGCGCCACTTTCCGTCGCCTGACCCCCCGAGCACCCCGAAAGTGCCGACGCCCCTCCGGACGCGTCGGCGCCACTTTCCGCCGCCTGACCACCCGAGCGCCCCGAAAGTGCCGACGCCTCCCCGGACGCGTCGGCGCCAGTTTCCGCCGCCTCACCCCCCGAGCGCCCCGAAAGTGCCTACGCCCCCCCGGAGGCGTCGGCGCCACTTACCGCCGCCTTACCCCCCGAGCGCCCCGAAAGTGCCTACGCCCCCCCGGACGCGTCGGCGCCACTTTCTGTCGCCTAACACCCCGAGCGCCCCGAAAGTGCCGACGCCCCCCCGGACGCGTCGGCGCCACTTTCCGCCGCCTGACCACCCGAGCGCCCCGAAAGTGCCGACGCCCCCCCGGACGCGTCGGCGCCAGTTTCCGCCGCCTCACTCCCCGAGCGCCCCGAAAGTGCCTACGCCCCCCCGGAAGCGTCGGCGCCACTTTCCGCCGCCTGACCCCCCGAGCGCCCTGAAAGTGCCTACGCCCCCCCGGAAGCGTCGGCGCCACTTTCCGTCTCCTGACCCCCCGAGCACCCCGAAAGTGCCGACGCCCCTCCGGACGCGTCGGCGCCACTTTCCGCCGCCTGACCACCCGAGCGCCCCGAAAGTGCCGACGCCCCCCCGGACGCGTCGGCGCCAGTTTCCGCCGCCTCACCCCCCGAGCGCCCCGAAAGTGCCTACGCCCCCCGGAGGCGTCGGCGCCACCTACCGCCGCCTTACCCCCCGAGCGCCCCGAAAGTGCCTACGCCCCCCGGACGCGTCGGCGCCACTTTCCGTCGCCTAACACCCCGAGCGCCCCGAAAGTGTTGACGCCCCCCCAGATGCGTCGGCGCCACTTTCCGCCGCCTGACCACCCGAGCGCCCCGAAAGTGCCGACGCCCCCCCGGACGCGTCGGCGCCAGTTTCCGCCGCCTCATTCCCCGAGCGCCCCGAAAGCGCCTACGCCCCCCGAACGCGTCAGCGCCACTTTCCGCCGCCCGACCCCCCGAGCGCCCCGAAAACGCCGACGTCCCCCGAACGCGTCGGCGTCACTTTCCGCCGCCCGACCCCCCGAGCGCCCCGAAAGCGCCGACGCCCCCCCGGATGCGTCGGCGCCACGTTCCGCCGCCTCACCCCTCGAGAGCGCCGAAAGCGCCGACGGCCCCCCGGATACGTCGGCGCCACTTTCCGCCGCCAGACCCCCCGAGCGCCCCGAAAGCGCCGACGCCCCCCCCGGACGTGTCGGCGCCACTTTCCGCCGACCGACCACCCGTGCGCCCCGAAAGCGCCGATGCCCCCCGGACGCATCGGCGCCACTTTCCTCCGCTCGACCCCCCCGAATGCGCCGACGCCCCCCGGACGCATCGGCGCCACTTTCCGCCGCCCGACCCCCCGAGCGCCCCGAAAGCGCCGACGCCCCCCCGGACGCGTCGGCGCCACTTTCCGCCGCCCGACCCCCCGAGCGCCCCGAAAGCGCCGACGCCCCCCCGGACGCGTCGGCGCCACTTTCCGCCGCATCACACCCCGAGCGCCACGAAAGCGCCGACGACCCCCCGGACGCGTCGGCGCCACTTTCCGCCGCCCGACCCCCCGAGCGCCCCGAAAGCCCCGACGCAGCCCCTGGACGCGTCGGCGCCACTTTCCGCCGCCCGACCCCCCGAAGGCCCCGAAAGCGCCGACGCCTCCCGGACACGGCGTCGCCACTTTCCGCCGCCCGACCCACCGAGCGCCGCGAAAGCGCCGACGCCCCCACGGACACGTCGGCTCCACTTCCCGCCGCCTGACCACCCGAGCGCACCAAAAGTGCCGACGCCCCCCCGGACGCGTCGGCCCAAGTTTCCGCCGCCTCACCCACCGAGCGCCCCGAAAGCGCCGACGCCCCCCCAGACGCGTCAGCGCCACTTTCTGCCGCCCGACCCCCGAGCGCCTCGAAAGCCCCGACGCCCCCCCGGACGCGTCGGCGCCACTTTCCGCCGCCTGACCCCCTGAGCGCCCCGAAAGTGTTGACGCCCCCCCGGACGCGTGGGCGCCACTTTCCGCCGCCTGACCCCCCGAGCGCCCCGAAAGTGCCTACGCCCCCCGGACGCATCGGCGGCACTTTCCGCCGCCTGACCCCCCGAGCGCCCCGAAAGTGCCTACGCCCCCCCGGACGCGTCGGCGGCACTTTCCGCCGCCTGACCCCCCGAGCGCCCCGAAAGTGCCTCCGCCCCCCCGGAAGCGTCGGCGGCACTTTCCGCCGCCTGACCCCCCGAGCGCCCCGAAAGTGCCTACGCCCCCCGGGACGCGTCGGCGCCACTTTCCCGCCGCCTGACCCCCCGAGCGCCCCGAAAGTGCCGACGACCCCCCGGACGCGTCTGTGCCACTTTCCGCCGCCCGACCTTCCGTGCGCCCCGAAATCGCCGACGCCCCCCCGGACGCGTTGGCGCCACTTACCGCCGCCCGACTCACCGAGCGCCCGAAAGCGCCGACGCCCCCCCGGACGCGTCGCCGCAACTTTCCGCCGCCTGACCCCCCGAGCGCCCCGAATGTGCCAACGCCCCCCCGGACGCGTCGGCCCCAGTTT